>UCOM01002694.1:0-23758 GCA_900474385.1 Ormyrus pomaceus | reverse complement strand
AATATCATTCAACAAATGCAGATATAGTTCATTAAAAAAATAATCGTTTAAAACATGGGAATGTTTTTTGTTTTTCACCCACTTTTAATTTGGAAGGTTTCATTTTCTTCCTTATTCAATTTCAGGAGGAGTTGCCAATGCAAAAACTCGGGTATTTTCAAAACCGGTAAAGTTATATTCACTTGTTTATAGATTTATCGTTGAATCTTGGATAAATCTTTGAAATTCGACGAGAAATCTATAAAAAAATGAATATAACTTTAACGGTTTTCAAAATACCCTAGTTTTTGCATTGGTAACTCCCCCTGAAATTGAATAAAGAAGAAAATGAAAACGAATATTTTGAATTTTAACCCGTTAAGTCTACTCAAAGCATGCAGTAATGACAGGAAAATCCGAAAGCGCCAAATCGTTTAGCCACTTCGGAGCGCGGAGCATGCATCTTGTCTTGTCTTCGCCATAAAACGAAGCATTCGTCATCATCGGCGGCGGCTTCTTGCCCGGCGTTCGATTACACGCGAACGAGTCGCGCTCCTCATTTTGTCAATCGACCGACATTCCGCGCTTGGCGCCGACCTTGAAATCCCTCGCGCGCATAAAGGCTTTCCCCGTTGCCCGTCTTCGTCCTTTCTGCCCTTTTGCCGTCGCGGCCTTCGCTTTGCATTCCGCCGAGGGACTGACGCTGGGCTTTGACGGATTTTTCAATCTCGCTCTCGTTTTATTGCTTAGCTTCGAGAGAGATTTATCCATAATTTTACGAACAGAATTTTTGGACTATCTTGCTTTAAAGCTTGTTTTTTTTTTATTAGAGTTCCGTCAAACAAAATCCGTTAAAATTTTAATCGAAATTTTAACCGCCTTGTTTCATTATTAACTAACTCGAAGCAAAGATATAGAAAAATCGTGCAAATAAAAGCGCCAGCCCTGCCTTAAGGCCAATTAAAGCCGAAAGAGCAGTCATCAGAATTCGAAAAGCGTCGCCTAAAAAGGTTCCCACCAAAAATCGCCAAGCAAAGATCAAAGGGTCCGAAAGGTCCTTCTATCTTCCGGCCGCGGACAAAGCGAGAAAAGAACGCCGGTTAAACGAAGCGCGCTCTCATTCAGCCGGGCGGAAAATTCGCTTTACTCGATGTATAGCGAGGGTATATCGATGCTGGTCACCTCGTTTGTTGTTCGGGGCTACAGCGCCGACAATTTATTGAGTTGCGTGCCGGGGATGCCGGAATGCCCGCGTCGATTTTTACCTGTCGCGCGCGCCGCTCGGCTCGGCAGGGGAAGCGCCGCTTTAATGAGCAGCTCGCCAGATGGATGTCTTGCGCGGAGTGCCAATGAAAGTGTCGGCGCACCGAGTTTATATGGAAAACCGCGGCTTCGATCGATACGTGGTCCTTTGTTCATTTTTCGAGATACAAGCTTCTGAGTAAGCGGAAGTTAAATTTCCGAAATTGCTCGGTTTGTCGAACATTAGCCTGTGCTATAATTTCGGACGACGATGAAAAATTACAGAAAATCAGACAGATAAGAAGAATGGAATTTAGTGCCGGTTCTGAAATAAGAGTAACAAAGTTATCTCTAAAGCCATAAAAGTCTGAAAGAAAAAAGAAATCTCCTGCATTTGCAAATTCTTGAAGGTACTGTGTAATAAAATTGAATATCAAGGTATATCTATGGCATAAATAAATCTTTTTATCCGACGTAAAAACCTATAGATCACGGATCTAAGTGACAAAGTTCTATATATGTATCTTTACTTCGCAGGAGAAATGTACATCGTTATTTACGATCGAACAAAATAATCACTTGATCAAGATTGCCGTAAAAATTCAATTCTCTCGTACTTAGGAAAAAGTTTCGCTTCCCAAAAATCCGTAATTTCCGTAAATTCGTTCGGCGGCGCAGCTGCAACTTTATCCGATTTCGTATACAGCTGGAATTTTATCGCTTAGGGGGATGGATTGCAAGCTGGACGCGAGCTGGCAGCTCCGGGAAAGGGCTGTTTTATGCTAGTTCGAGTATTATTAGACCCTTCGAATCGAACTTTATTCGGATTGGCTTTCGGGAGTAAAAGGGTAATATTTGTCCAATGTTGTAGAAAGTTTTACGAGATTACGGCAGAGAGAGTATCCTTAGTTAACGGCTGCTCACTTCGTTAGGTTCGGTCGATAAAAATGGTTTTTAAAGTAACTGAAGAAATTTTAGCTTCTCTTTAAAAGCAGAGAGCAAGAAGTCGTATTCGCAGTAAAAGCGATAGGATCGGGTGATTTTACACTAAAAACGTCCTCTTCAAATGCAACGAACTAATGTCCAAACAGTAAAGCCAATAACAGTAATTTCGAATATAAATTTGAAAGAGGATAGAGGAAGTTTTATCCGGTTTTATGAAAACAAGCACTCCGAAAGAAGAAGTATATATCCAATAGCAGTGAACCACGACCTAAACGCTCACTCCATCCGGGAAACTTGGTCGCGGCGCCGCAGCGATACACAGAGGGGGAGGGCAGGCAGAAAGACGAGAGCAGTTGGAAAGTTTTGCGCCCCAGTTAAAAGGCTCGACTCGTCATCGCTTTTCAAAGTGGCGACATTTCCGCGAGCTTGCCGCCAGAAACACCTTACGCGCTCGGTTAATTTCCTCTCTCTCTCTCTTGGCGTCGGCAACTTCTCCATTACGGGACAATCGATTGTCATCGGGCGGCTGCGCCAGCTTGCAGGCGTCAATCAACGCTTCCCGAATGAAAATCCAGGAAATTAAGCGCTCGCTCGCTCGCTCGCTCCTATCTAGTCCGAGCAATAAGGTCGATCGCTGGATAAGCGTGGGTGTGTGTGTGTGTGTGTGTGTGTGTGTGCGTGTGGCTTCGTCCTTACCGGGGCAGGATGAATTGGAGATAGTCGCCGAGTTTAGCTTCCTTACTTATTTACTGCGATTTTTCCGCCGGGTAATGTCGAGGAAGCAAGTTTCTTAAGAGCCACTTTTAGAAATGATCTTTCTACGTTTTGGGGGAGACCAAGTAACGTTTTCATCCTTTAAATGCTAACTTAATTCAATGAAGCTGATTTGGCCACTTATAGTTATGAAGCAAGAGCGGGCTCGCTTTCAAACTGCTGGGGAGCATTAAAATGAATTTGAATTTTCAATGCGCGCTCGCCAGGCTGAATATGCAAATGGAATATTCTATTTGATCTAAAACTCTAACGCTCGGCAATTTCGGCATTTTTAAAGATAATTCTTTGTCCGCGAAACTCTTTTTCGGAATATTTATGAGCCGTGCAAGATCTATTTCAACGACACAAAAGCTGCAGTCTAACGGACATTAATTGAATTTATATTAGACAATTCAATCTATAGAAGTTGAAGACTCGTAGAACCCTTCAAAAACATGATTCGGGTTCCGAAACAATCGACAGGATGCGAACCAGTTGACTGCGCTTCCACGAAAACCAGCGCGGGAGAATCCACGTGAGGAACTTGCCGAGCGTCTCTCTTTCGAGCTTCTCTCCGCGGACGGCAAGTCAGTCCGGCAATTTTCAGGCCATTGAAACTTCGCGAGAAAGATACTTCCGCTGACTTTTCAGAGTCGCGCGCTTTATTTTCCGCTCCTGACAGCTTGATGCACGCGCTTTTTTTGCGCTCCGCGACTTCGCTGTGTTTCTCGCTCGGATGAATGAACGAGAGGATGAATGAATGGATTTTCTTGCTGAGGGGCTCCGCTCATTGTTTGCGAGGGGATTTTTTTTTTTATCTCCGACGAGTCGATGTTTCATTAGGAGATTACGAGCTTCGATGACTGTTCCAACATGGATCTCGCCTTTTCTCATCGATTTCGGATCTTGTTCTTCGATTGAAATTGTTGAATTAAATAGTGCTTTTGATGGGAAATGCGAAGAGGACAAAGGCAGGCTTTTTTTTGTCTAGAAGAACGGATTTTCGTCTTTCAATTTGAATTGCTTTACGTTGGAATGGATATTGGACGGAAACTCTTCATCATGCTTTGATAAGAGAATTTTTTGTTATTTTAACGTATTTTTTTTAATTAAAAGCCAAATTATTTTAATTAATTTTGATACTAATTGTACAAAACGTAATAAGTATAAATTATGGGCTTTCAACGGTACATTACTTTCATTAATTATCATGCAGATTTTTGAAAATAATATTAAATAATTACAAGCATTATTTTACCATTCATTAATCTGCACCAATGTATCTATATATGTATACTTTTTAAAATTAAGAGAAAGCATATCTTTTATATAAAAATTTTTATTGTTACGTGTACTGCAAATAAGTAAACACGTAAACGTACATAAATATGTAAACAATATAGCCATCAGCAAACAATGTTCATTTCTTGGCCACACTATAGGCCGAAATAAATCAATAAATAAATAAAATGTACACTTTTTAAACCAGAGTTAGGGATAATTTTTTCAATTCTATTCTTATTCAAAACAGAATTAATATTTAATCTTTACATTTACATTTTAATTACATAAATTCGTAGTATAATTAACAAAGAAAGCAATAAACCGTATTTTATTCATAAAAACATAAAAGTCAGCTGATTCGACCTACAATAAGATCCTATTAATAGACGCTCTGCAAAAAAGTGAAAAAAAAACTCTGCCTAACCACGACGATAATCTTTCTCGCGCTCGATCATTTTAATGAGACTCCGGAAGATCACAAAAGCAGAGTCAGCCGCTTATCGGGCAAATAAAAGCCGACCCCTCAGCGATCGGCCTTCCAGATATAACCTCCGAAATCGCACATTTCATCGGGGATTACTGAAAATTCATGCCGCCGCCGTTTGAAAATGATTTTCGGGTCTATTTTTTTTTTTTTTTTTTTTTTTTTTATTATTATCCGGTATCCCGCCGCTGCGGCTGGCGTTTTAATTAAAAGTTTGAAAAAATTTTTTACCCGCATTTAATCCGCCGGGGGTGAGAGAGAGCTTTTCATCGATGCGAAAGCTGCATGCTGCAGAGATTATCGAAATTCGCGGAAAGTTTGTAATTATTCTCAGCGGACAGGCTTGGCTTCTTGTTTGGGGAATTAAAATCGTAGAAAAGGCTTGGATCTAACTTCTCGATATACTCTCATTTCTAATTAAATGAATCGCGAAGTAAGCCAGGTGAAGTATGATAGTGGATCCCTGAATAAAGTAATAAGCTTACGCTCTTATTGACCACGTAGTTTATTAACCCCCCCTGAGAAAGAAAAGGTACTGGTGTAACAATGCGAGCTGGTACTTACTCAAGGTGGCATTGTTGGCTCGGGACGCGTCGGTCTGCGACCTGAGCTGTCTGAGCCTGTTCAGCTTGCTCTGCTGCTGATCCAGTCGGTGCCTCAGCCTCGCCAGTTTCTCGTTCTGTGCCGGCTCCTGAAACAACGAGGCGACGCTTGAGTCACAGTCCGCGGAATTCAACGCCGGACGAGTTCACTAATTAACGGCAACTTCGGCGTGCCCGCGACACAATGGATGCACTGCCGGCTTTAATGGCTTCCCCGCCAGCGGTTCGAAGTAGATTCAAGATTGCTGTTATTTCGGCGGGGATTAATCCGACGGTTAGGGATCCGATCATTAGGAGTTGCGGCGAGCCGGTCGACTTTGCTTGTTTATTCAATTTCGAGTGTTTTTCGGTCTAAATAAATTTCTTTCTTAAATAAATAGAATAGACGGGAAATTTTATCACGTGGCAGTGTACTTCATTAAAGATTGAAAGACAAAATTGGAACAGCCAGTTGTTCGAATTTGATTAACCTTCATTATTAAAATTGTAATTTATATACTTTTTAATAATGGGCATGCAATTCCATATTACAAGTTAGTATGTCATGAACATTTATAGGTGTATTTCAATACATAGCTGGAAGCTAAGGACACTGATGTGTCAATTTAATAGGGTCAGGCTAACAATGAAGACATGTCAATATTGAAGATGGTTCCGTAATAAGGGACTATTAACAATGGTAACGTATCCAAGCGCTACGCATATAATAGACATAATATTGCAACCAAGAGTCGGAATTTATTTCAATGACTGTTGCTATTGTAAAATAAGGACATATTTTTTAATCAGTAGCAGCTGCTTCGAACGGGAATTTTTTTTTTTTAATCCAATTCTGTAGCTTTGCGCGCAAGATATTTTACGTTTTTATCATGTTTTATTTAAATTCGCGGCTGCTGTATTTTACGCAATTATTTACATAAACGCTCGAGGCTCTGTACGGGGAATTGATTTATATTCAAATAAAATTTAAAAATGTTTTTCTTCTCAAAAAAAGAAACAAAGAGAAGCGATTCGTTTGTTATTTTTCATTTGCTTACTTTTTGAAGAGACGTCATGTTGATTTAAACGTCAAGATTGCTGGGATAGTTAAAAATATTTATACAAAATATTGCTTTTGAATTATTTAGAAGAAACTGAATTTCATGCACGGAGAAAAATTTTCTAGAAAAAATGACAATAATGCATTTTAATTTGGTCACAGACTGTAAAAATCTAAAAAATGACCATAGTTTCTAGTAAATTTTCACGAGGTCAATGATAAATTTTCACATTTAGACTTGTATAAACATGGTAATTTTTTAAAATTTTTACAGTCTGTGATCAAATTAATTAAGATCTACTATTATGATGCACGCCGAGTAATCCAACGCCGTCAAATTAGTTAGAGAAAGGTTTTTTCTAATGTTAATAAAGCTCAATTAAATATTTATTTATAGTTGAATACTTATTTCGCGGTAGAGCATTTATTTGAAACGTTTAGATTTAATCTTTAACGCGTGTTCAAGGCGGAATTTTTATATTGTTCTTCCCGAGGTTAGTTTTTCCGGGTCCCTTCTCGCCGATGAGCGAGATCAGGCTCGCATTAGGCAAGGGAAGCTGTTTGCTGTTGAGCGAAAGGGCGCTCTCAGCGGTAATCGCTTAATCGAGAAAAACTAACCTTTCGCGTCGGTCGTCGATCGGAAAAGAAGTATAAATTCGTCCTATTTAAATGCGGCCTGTCTTTTTGAAAGTGGGAGGCAAATTTGCATCTCTTTAAATCTGATTGGCTGAGATCTCTCAGCTGTTTAATTATGTTTGCTTGGTCTCCATCGGTTTCCCGGTGAAAAAAAGACGTTGAAATAAAAAAAATTGAGGAGAGCTTTTCTCTCTTCATTCATTTTTTTTCTTTTTATATATACATCAATTATAATTTTACTAGGAAATTTTTCTCCGTGTAGAATCAAAATTTCAATGGGATGAATATTCTGAAATTCCTGAAAATTGTTACAAATATTGCTCTATCTAAAAATTCAAACCTGCTACGAATACCACACATTAAAAACGTAAAAATAGATTTTTAAAGTGCCGGAACTTTTTGTGAAAACACATTAAAGAGATAAATTTTTAACAGCTTTTCACGGAATTTCCAAATTCCAAAGTTACATTCTATTCTCGAAAGCCTGACCCTCGTCCTTTCCTCGAAAAATTGCTCCTGCAAGAATACACCGAATAGCCAACCCTATTCACGCCGCGTCAAATCCTCTGTAGCGGAATTCATCCTTCGAATCCTCAGCAACGTCAAAGCCTCGAGTCCTCTACTATACATTGCCGTCAGCCGGACGTAGCCGAAAAACACTCCAGAGTCGTCCAGCCCTTAGCGAAAAAGCCAGAACTAGAGGGAGACGGAGAGATAATACCGGGGGCCGGGGGATGGATAAAATCTGAACTTCTATTTCGGGGCTCCGCTATTTCGCCTTCGAGAGCAGGAGGGAGAGAGCCGGAGGAGGAGAGCAAGACGGATGTACTAATGCCGCGGATTAGTCCAATCGCGCCTGGAGTTCGCGAAAAATTTGAATTTCAACGCCGCGGGTTTACAATGAGCGTTTGAAAGTGCGGCGGAACTTTCATTACGGTAATACCCGCGGCTTTTGTGTGGACGCGAGCTTTTCGTTTAATTTTCGGGCTATAGCTTTTTCGCCGTTGACGTAACGCGCGTTTCTGGAATTTTGCTATTGCGATCGTAAGTTTGCAAGCGTACGAATGCGGTTTTTTCGGATTATAGTCACTGAAAAAAAGCCCGCTCTTGCATGGCTTCGAGGAAATATGGAGGTTTTTGTTTGAAACGTTTAATTAAAGAATGAGAATGCGTTAGGAAGTTAATCTTGTAAAGGAATTCGGTGCACTAATAAAAGGAATGTAAATATATAATTACAACTGAAACTACCTCTATTAAGCTTTAACATTTAATTTGATTCATAAAAGCTATTTCTCTTGATTAAATGTAGTAAGCAATGTAATGGGCTCGGCAATGGGTTTAATAAAGGCTGTATTAAAACAATGAAGGTATTTTTGCGCGCAATAAAGATTCTTTTTTTTAAAACATTCTACTAAAAAGTCGGTGAAATGTTCAAAGCAAAGTAAACTAAAAAAAAAAAAATGCAAAATAACTGAATAATTCGGCGAAATTCTTCAGCATTTTCGCTGGAAATTGAGGGAAAAAGCAAGGCACAGAAGAAATTTCCACATCAGCCATCCTCGACGGGCTATAAACTTCAAGTCTCTCGTTCCTCCTCCTTTAAAAGGGCAGCTCTGCCGAGAGATCAAGAACGCCGGACGATAGGGAAGATTTGCGCGCGAGATTTACGAGAGTATATAAACGAAAAATATGTAAATATGTGCATGTAAAACAAATGCCGAGCGTCGCGGTGAATCCGCTTTAATCTCCCCCGGGTTATGTGCATCCGCGCTCTCTCTCTCTCTCTCCTCTCTCTCGCGATGTGTAAATTGATAACTCAGCTGTGCGCGCACTCAGAAATCATGCGACGAAATTACCATAATATCGAATATCCCACGGATCTTCGCGGCATCATTTTGGAAAAGCTCGTTGACTATTCTCGTGTTGCACTGTGCGCGCGGATTATTGACGTTTGCTTACACTCTGGGTAAGAATTTTGAGAAAAAATCGGATTTTGATTTGTTTGTAGATTCGACCAAGGATTGAACCAATAATCTTGAATGTAACTGAATGATCAGCAAACTCACATTTTTCACGGGTTTGGAAAAGTATTTTAACCGATGTAAGCAGTTGGAGGCAACGTTCAAAAATGTCAAGTGACCTACATATTTCCTCTACGTGACTGCAGGTACGGTTAGTTTTTGAAAAGCCAATAATCTACGAAAAAGGGTATTCAGGAATAAACATTTCAGAAAATCCAGAGTTAGATGAAATTTTGATTTGGATGATATGAAAAACTGATATCGAATTTCAGATCTCAATATATTTGACTTGGTCAAATAAAAAAAGACTTTAAAAGAAACAGTGGAAGAATTAGAAATACAATGATTATTGAAATCATTGCGTTTCATCAACAGAAGCTTTTCACTCTTTAGAATGTAAAAATACATTGTTCTATATAGCACCAAAGAATGAGAAAGGCATCAAAACACTCGCCGAAACGTCAATCAACGTGATATTTTCTTAATCACTCTTCCATCTAACCCAAAGAGAAACAATAATACTGATGAATCATAGACGATGGAGTTTTATTCCCGATCAATTAATGATTCAAGCGCGTCCGAGAACGTCAAGTATGCGTGGATCGCGCAATTAAACGACTACCACTCGTACAACTCACTCCGCGCACAAATATACAATCAACGAAATCAGAGTCACCAAAGCTAGAGCCGTCAAAGCGAGTCCCAACTGAGTGATGTTGCCCGTTATAACTGCATTCTCCGTACAAATTAAGGTTTGTGCAATAAGGTGTACTCTATTGTGTTCTCTGTGGATATTAGTCTCTGACATGTTTACCCTAAAGTGAAAACCATTAGTTGATATTTTTTAAATTGGAAATGTCGTCATTATTCAACATCTAATTTTGAATAGGAGATTTATTATGTCGTTATATAATAAATGTGAGAGCTTACGATGTGAAATGCTACGTTTTCATGAGATAATTATGCAGTTTGAAAGAAATTCTGCTTATCTCGTTTTTATATTACTATGAGAAAATCATAAACTATTATACAGAAAGGTTTGCAAAAACGTTATTCCGATGTAAAAAGTTCTGGCCTACTCTTGTCACAATACTTTATGCAAAAATTTAACAGGAACACGACGCCGACTTTAAAGTTTCATCCTTACCGCGATACATTCGGGATATTAAATGGTAAACGACGCCATTCCCCAGTGGTTCTTTGCGGACAAAGAGAAAGATAAGACGAGTCGTAAACGCGCGTAACGCCGGAATATTAAGCGACCGTTAAAATGGACGCATCTTCCTCGTTTCAGATATAAACATTCGCTTTGGCAGTTGATTCACGGCGCGCGTGAAAGTTGCACTGCCTGGGATGGCGTTCCTGTGGGAAAACTCTAAAGTGCTCTCTTGATTAAGATTTCTGAGGGGTTTCTTTTGATTGCTGTTCGCGGGATCTTTTTCTGCGGCATATAATACTGAATGCTATATATTTCAGAAGTCCGTCGCTAATGAAATTAAAATGAACAGAAGGAAGTTCGCCAGCAACTTTCAAAGACGCTGTGTTTTTAATTCAAACTTTTTAATTTGATGACCCTTTTTTAAAATTTAATATACATTAAGCGAAGTGTTCATAATTTATTATAGAAGCTTAAGTACAAACGAGGTGATCAGTTATGAAGATTGAATGCTTTTTGCACGAAGTTAAGACGACGGGCAATGACAGATTGAAAATTCATAAATGTATGCAGCTGAAACGGTGTTTGAACTCTCGGATGTGAATGTGATTCAAGTGGATTATTCCTTCATTACCTAAAGCTGCAGATTCATAATGTAATTTTCTAGGAATTAATTATTCCATGTTAGATTAGCTCCCTTGGAGATTATTAACGTACGCTATATAGAAATAGTGCTACAAGATGTCACGAGATGCATTAATTTGAGTTAATTTTCAAGCAGATGCGTTTGGAGAGCTTCGTCGAGGTTAAAAATGCATAAAAATAATACGTTCCTTAGCCACGGCGTTCTCCAACGTAATAATCCTGCTTTACAGTCGCACGTGCAAAAGACGCGGAATGGCGTCGCGATGCATAATGAAATCGCGATAAAGAATTCACGCGTACAGGATAAGCCTCTGATTAAAGCTTTTCCACGCGGCACGCGGTGCAATTTTATTTTCATCTCGACTAAAATTCCATCTTCTTTTTCCTTGTCCCCGTGTCAACGGCGCTGCCTGTGTACTTTTGCTATGAATAAATAAAAGAGCAGTCTTAGAATACGAAACCTCGCACTGAAATAAAGGGATATATAATATTCGTTTATTTATGATTGATACTGCAGCATCGCTAATAATGATTATCGTAAGATGAATATTGCACACCGCTATGATGATTAGAGATAAGAATTCCAAGGCTATTTTTAATAATTCATTCATTTCCTCAGACGAAGAGTGTCTTGAAAAATAAAAACAATTGTCTAGCTGGAAAAAAGCAAACAGGCCATCATCGAAAAAAGCGGCCGCCCTGAAAGAGTTCACCTAACGGAAGCACCTCTTTAATTCGGCAGGCAGCGAGGCTCGCTTCCTCATCCCTGGGAGAGACAGGCAGAAATCGTCTGCGCACGCACGAACGCTCGCGCTAATGTCCCTCCGAGTAAGAAAAAGGGACACAGGTAATGATCGCTCGCTGGCTCGGTTAATTATCGTAATGACTCTCTTCGGGGACCACACAATGCGAGAGAGCTCCTCCGGAGGGTCAAAGGGTCTCTCCCTTTCTCCCGCTCTCCCCCGGAGATGTCAATTTAGATATCCCAGATAGGGCGGAGAGAGAGAGAGAGAGAGAGAGCACGTAATGCATGCGCCGCGGCTCTGAGGCGCCCGAGGACGTAGCGGAGCTTCCTGGAAGGCGGTGCAGGGAATGCGGATTCGCACGTTCTTGCCCCCGTATCGGCTCTGGATGTACGAGTCGCCTGTCGCGGCCAGGGAATTTGCCGATTTTGAGGACCGGAATTTCGGAATCTCATTGCCTGCTTATGATCGCTATGAATTGCTGGATGGCTCGTCATCTTTTACGGAGATTACCGGCCGATTGGGATCTGCGCTGGCTGTTTAATACTTTAGGACCTACTTTAGAGGACATTTTTTAGGGAATGTATAAAAGCAAAATGTTTTTTGTCCCGTAACAGCTCATTTTATCTCTCATTTCCGCTTAGGGATGAAGGCATAAAAATGAAAAACTCTTGTGTTTGCACTGACAGAATGCCAACTAGAAGTTATTTCGAAAATTACCTTGATAATACAACGGTGACGACAATTTGTATTCCCGTACAATGACGAGAATGGAACGTAAATTATTCAAATGCGAAAACTTGGCGAAAAAAAGGATTAGAACTTGAATTCAATATCGCTTCGCGCGCCGAAAGTAATAATGAAGCAAAACGTGCGTTTTAAAAATACGTTTTACGGCTCGCCGTAAAAGAAACTTTTGCAAAGCTCCGTAGCCGCACTATTCGACTTACCGAACTTTATTCCTTCGGCTTTTTTAAATAAGAGACTGAATAAAGGAACTACGATATCAAGTTCGGCTATTTCAGCGCCATTTCAATTAGCGCACACACTCGAATCTAAAGCAATGCCCAGATAAAGGTTGAATTATAAAAAAACGGGGCAATAATGGTAGAAGAACAACCTGAAAAGTCTTAATTACTTCTTCTTGGTCTTATACAGCCGCGCCGATCCTATTAAAAGTATTCTTTCGTATTTCCAGGTCGATTTAAGGCTGGCTAATTGAACTTGGAAATAAAGTAAACGTCGTCGGCGTCTTCTTTTTCTGCCGCCCTGTACATAGACCTAACTTTAGAAGGAAGAAACACAGGGAGGAAATAAATTGAAAATAACGATTCAATTATAGCAGTGAAAAATGTCTGAGCTTTCGAGTTTTTGAAACGTTGAACAACGCTTTTCTTTTGTTTTTTTTTTTTTTCACGGGCTGCATATGTAAATATTCGCAGAAATACCGGCAGGGAAAATTGAAACTTTTTTTCTCTACTAACTACATCAATATGCCAAAGTTGACCCACGTTAAACTATGCGACTTTTCGTGTAATTTTAGTAAACGTATTCTTTTGAATTTTTTGAAAAATTTTCAAAAGAATGTTTATAATGCAAAGGTTTCCCGTTAACTTATAATTAAGAAAATTAAATAGCAGAGGCATAAAAAGTAGGAAACTACCTTCCAGTGTCCTTTAAACTAAGACAAAGCGGAAATTAAAGTAACTAAATAATGAGCTCTTCCCAAAAGAAAAAAGTACAAGCCTCGTCCTGGGTCTAAAATTAAAAATTCCCCCGGGGGCGACAATGAAATATTACCGCGCATAAAAAGTAAACAAGAAGAACAACAACAAGCGAACAAACAAACGAAGCATCCATTGTAATAGCAGTTCAATAATTCCGTCCGACTCTCCCGGAGAGAGAAAGAGAGAGAGAAAAAAGGGAGCCGCGGTAAATCACGAGACTCCGCGCGTCTGTCAACCCACCTACGAAAACAGGCAGAAACAATAGCGGAGCAAGAGCCGAGAAGTTATACGGCGAAATTACGTGTACGCGACCCTCCTTTTTTTTTTATCTCTCCCGACTTCCTTATGAGCGCTCGCGAGGTTTGCTTTGCGTAAGCTCGCCGTGCTTTAACATTTAATTCCACCCCGAGTTGAATTGTTACTTTGCGGATGGGCTGAAAAGCCGGCTGAATGTGGAGTGGCTTTTAGGAAACACGTTTTGTGGATTGGGTATGATTGCCATCAGGATTGAGGGAGCTCGTTGGACTGATTGAAGTATTCACTTGTATTTTTTTGTCGAAAATTCGGCAGTTGGGATATTTCGAAAATTTAAGCATTTAAATACATTGCAGTATTATGATTTGGACAAGAGCAGTCTGTTTAATGCCGAAAGAGCTTTCGAGAACAATGGAAACATTTTTTACTGTGCTTTGTGATAAAATAAGGTTTTAATGCTAACTCCTTTTGCGGCGTTATTTAAAATCATAACGAAACGATAAGGGATTCATTCATTCTCTTGTCGCAAAATGATGTCATTAATGATGTGTGCGCATTTTGATTAAATTTCGTCGTGCAAACGTCGATGCTGTTTCTATCGAAACGAGGTCCGTTTTCACTAATTTTTTGAATATAAATTAATTACTTTTGCCAGGCGTTTCATCTTGAATATTATCTACGGTGAAATTCGAGTGAAGTTAACTGATAATAAATTTAATTACATAATGAAAATTGTGGTAGCTGTTCCTGAAATGGGTTTTAATTAAGCATTTGGTTCATATGAGCTGCGTTATTATGTTTTATTTATTATTGCCTCTTTGAAACTCATTAAAGAATTGTTCATTTTAAAGCTATTTCGACTTTCCAGACTAGAACAATATCAAGAGCCAGGGATATTTTGAGTTAAAATTAAATTCACGTCAGACGGCGCACTTTCGTCACATAAAGAGCTTTTAGCTTTGTAAGCGTAATTTAATTGCTTCATCACCATAAAAAACTTGGGCGATAAAAATTTTAACTTCTTCAAACTACAAAAATCGTCTATTAAATTTGTAAATATAAAGCCGTCGTTTTACCGCGGAAAGCTTTTCTCCAAATATGGCAAAACTTGTTGACGCCGGCTGTAAACTTTTGACATTTGCACATTTTATTCGAAAACTCTTTCATTACCTCGAGCAAAATGTACATATAGAAAGAAAAAATTAGGCGCCTATTTTGCCCGGACGAGCCTCGACAATTACGGAACAATAGCTTGCCCCCACCCGCCCCCCTCCCCTCCCCAGGGGCGTACAAGTTGGCATATGCATAAATTTTCGACGCGCGCGGCCCGCTTTAAAAGCTTATCTCGCTTACGTACGCGATCCCATTTCGCGAGACGGGAATTAGAAATTACGTTTCTAATCCGGCAATCCTCTCCTCTAGTGAGGAAACTGTTTTACACCCTGTCTCGCCTGCAAAGGCCTCTTTTGGCTAACGACGCCCCGTTGTGTAGGCCGGAGTGGATTGTGAGGCCTTTTACTAATAGTTGAGGGCTGAATTAGCCGACGTCAAATTCGTTTCAGACTCTTTTTTGTAAATTTTACGCTAAGCTTTCTGAACAAAAACTGTTGTATTGACTTATTTCAATTTTTCCTAACACCTTTACTGTCGCAATTTTTATTTTATTTGATTCTTTTATTTATTCGCCTATTCTGAAAACGCAGGAACTAATAATAAATCACAAAATATCGGATCGGATCTTGACTGTAGATTTAAAAACTTGAAGTACGTAATTGGTATTAAAAAAATAAAGCAGTGAATTCTGGCGGTAACGCATTCTTTTTACACCTTTGACGTACGACTAAATTTATCAACCGAGCGTTATTATTACAGGCAACTGGTATTGAACCACTTTATTTTTAGCTAAATATCATTGGCCTTGCGCGTAATTGTACGTAGAATAAATCTAAATTTAACTCGCCGACGTTCTCCGTCTACCTACCGGATTTTTTAAACAAATAAACAGGTTCGCGCGCACCTATATATTTCCCACTAAATAGCCTGCCTTTAAATTAACATACTACAGCGATTCGCGGAACTTCTGGAATTTTACTTTTTCGGACGATACGTCGCACCCTTGAGACTCTTGATTTATTTTCTTTTAATAATTATTTTGAGTTTGAAAGTTCAGTTTGATTTTCAAGCGATTTTGTTTATTGTTTAAAGCAAACTTGTTAAATTCTGGTAATCTAAAATAGTTTATTTTCCTAAATCATGCAGTCGAAAACTTGCTTTAACCCAAATGACTCCTTTTGCTTAGGCAAGTACTTTACTCCTTGACCCTTTTTTTGGCCTCCATTTCGCGCGACTTTTACAGGCCTTCAAAAATCGGATTTACTGAGTCTTTGATATATACGCTGTTTTTTTATTACGAGCCCTCTAATTTACACATTTTCTCAGTCAAAAACGGAATTTTTCTCATGGAAATGAGAACTCTTTATAATTAATACTTTTATGAATAATATATTTATGCTGAAATGTTCTTCGAGTGCAGGCTTGCTTAAAATTTAATTAACTTAAAATGAATTTTATGTACGAACATTTGCAGAACTAAAGTTATTTTAAAGTAAGTGATTCGGTACGTCTGTTCCTGACGTATTTGCTGATGGATTAAAGCCGTAAATTAATGCAACTTATCTTTGCCGCAATTTGTTTACTCATACGAATGTACTTTTATTTTGAAAGTCGCTTAAAAATAACTAATGATTCTTAGCTCAAAATCGACACCGCGCCTGAATAGCAATCGAAACCCGTCAAAAAGCGCCGAACAACTCCCTCGCCGAAAAATCGTCAATCCGAGATGAAAAGAATCAGGCTTCCCGTCGAATCAGCGAAAAGGCCGGAGACGAGGTGGCGGCTCCCCTCGCCGCTGATCTCCAGTTGCAAAAGAGTCGCGCGGGTAAGTCGATACGGGGGGGTTGCAACGTGACACCAACGCCCTGGTAAGGCGAAGAAAAGAGGTATGCGCGTGTCGGAAGAAGACTCACCTGAGCGCCCCGGAGGACGGCGAGCCTTGCCTCGCGCTGCTCGAGGAGACGGCGCTGCTGGGCGATCTCCCGCTGCTGCCTCGCCGCCATGCTTTCAAGTTCGCTGAGCACCAGCACGGCACCGCCCCCGCCCACTGGTAACTGAAACGGAAAAGCAGGATGTTAGCGGATGTTCGAGCCTGCGCTCGAGTAGCGATCGGGCTGCTTCCGATTGGGCCCCAGGAATTTTGGGGGAAGCATGGCCTCGTGGAGAACGTCGTTTAAAAGGAATTTTTTAAAGGTACTTTTTTAACGATATAAACGTGTAGGCAACGTGTGGCAACGTTAAGACAGGCTGTTGGGGTTTGTATAAATAAAAATGTATTTCGCAATTGCAACGAAGATAATATGCTGGGAGAGTTTAATATTATGTTTTCTGTCTACATTCTGTCAAAGCTCTAATTTACATGCAATAAGCTCTCGAAAATATCATTTCTCTAGGTTTGGCTTAAATTATAATTATAAACTAAATACATTATTATATCATAAACTAAATACAATATTGACAAAAATCTATATTAAACTGTTATATTAAATCGAAGCTGTACGCTCGAGTTTCAATATGAAACTCAATAATTTTCTCTTGCGCCACGCGGTACTATTAGCTAACCATGTGCAATACCAGTAATCGAATCAGGAAAAAGATTCCATTAACTTCGTCAATAATGCACGCTAGAATGACGCTCAGCAGTCACGTCCATCCCCTTTCGAATTCGTGCGTCAAGGGGCTAATTCGAAGATATTCAATTATAAACCACCAGCGTTCGTTACTCTCGCAAAGACAATCACGTACTCGTATATGCCTATGTCGATGAAAGCGCAGCCTAAACGAGCTGCAATTCGAGCTGCCGAAATATATATAGAGTATTTTTATCCGTAAATAAAAGGGATTGATAATGCAGGAGATACAGACGCGCGAGGAGGCGAGCTTTCGATGGACGAGCCTCGTGCCGAGCGAGGAAAGACATAATAACGGCACTTTTAGCGGCCCGAAACAACGAGCGAATCGATGCGCAATTTGGACATCACTGATTTCGAGATGCTCTTCAGCTGTTGCTGCCGCTGCGGATATTGTATCCTCGTGATGCTGGAGTTGCAGGACTGATTTCGAGGTTTAGCTTGTTTTGTTAAACAGAGCTGAGTACTATACTCGATTCGCCGAGAACGGAGTGCGCGAGAGGAGAATTTGTTTTGCTTTTAGTTCTGTTTAATTTTTTACAGTTTTTTTTGTTCCTTTTATTGATTACGAGGAATATATTAAGGGATATTTTAATTTCAGTTCTTATATTCATTTATCGGTACTTTATTAATTTAAAAGGTTTCATACGAAATGTTCTCGTACTGCTGATATTTCAAATTTTAATTGAAATTAATATAATAGAAATAAACATGCCTTAAAATGCATTAATGCAACATATTTATGCAAAATTAGTATGTATTTTATAAGGATTTGCAAATTTAAGAGGTTCTAGTAAAATATGCAAATGTTAATTGAAATTCTTAATGTAAACTAACGTCATATTACTCGCTCAGAAAAGTCGTCCTCTTCGCGCGAAAAATCCTATACTGAATTAAAACTGAAAATTACATGTTCTTTCGAAAGCAAGAGATTTATACAAACGACTAGCAAAAGTAGCATATCGATCGAAACGATTTCCTGCCGATTAAAATCAGCAATTGGGGAAAAAATTCTGCTATCGTTCCACCGCAGGGCAAGAAGAAACACGTCGCGCAATTACTTAATAAAGAGCAGAGGGGGGGGGGGCGTTAAGTACGCGGCTGACAATTCATTAGCATAAAAGTCATTTGCCACTCTCTCGAGCGAAGAGCCACGATGGGGGGGAGTAAGGGACGAGCGAGCCTTTTAATAATTCATGAACGTATAAACATGCAAGTTTCGCGATCTGTCCTAGTCCGCGTATTATTTCGGAGAAAAAGCGGTGGAGTCGCGTGCGGGCAAAGTTGACGAGTAATTTGGGGCTCGGCGGACAGCTAAACGCCGCTGGTTATTAGAACTTTTTGAATGCCCCGCTGGGAGCTTTAAGGGGCTTTAGGAGCTTGTTCAAGAATATTGGACGAGTGTGCTGCGCGGTTTGCTTCAGGGAAGCAGAATTTCATTTTTATTTTCAAAATTGTGTATTGTGTTGCTTTCCAATAGTTTGGCTGGTGGAAACGTTTGAAATTTTAGTTTTCACATGCAAACGTTATTGTAAGTTAAAAAAAGTAAACACTTTTACTATAGAAAATCGGTCAAACGATTTTTAATATTTTTCAGCAAGGAAAAAACGTCACGACAAGCTAAAAACAATTGAGCGGAACGCTTCCTCAGTAGCTTCAAGGCCCTGCAAAGAGACCCTCGAAAGAAGAGCCGATGTCCCGACGTGTGCGCGGCATTGTCCCGGCGGCGTCCATCTCATTCTCGTTTGCGGCGGCGTAAATAACGGCGCGCACAAAAGGGCATCTCACCGGCGAGCTGCGGTCGCCCTTAATGAATCGCCGAGTTTTCATTACTCGAGCCGGCAGTCACGAATCCGTCTAGCGATTTCGGCCGGCTCGGTTAACGAGCCGAGCGATTCGTTTTTAATTAGGCCGACCAGAGACGATATTGTTTTGTTAATTCTGGATGAGGGCGCCGGGCTCGCGTGTGTATAAGCCCGGATTAATGCTTCATGCGCTTTGCGCCATTGGTGGTAGGGCAGATTTGGATGCTCGGTTCAAGGAGTATGTTCCCCGATAATGGAAGGGCGATGATGGTTTGAATTATTCTGCGGTAATATAAGAAAAAAGCGAGTGGCTGATATGCATTTCGGTAAGTGGTTTGTTAATTAGTTGGGTTATTTAGTGGCGGTTTCACTGTAGCGTTTTCAGATGTATCTTCAATTGTTTCAATGGTTAATAAGTACAGCTTTGACTATAATTATTTTTAGTAAATTTGTTTATAAAACTTAAAAATCCATAAAATATATATTTTTATTTCCTGAAAAACATTGCTATTAATTCCGTCCACAGATTCAATCAGTCTGAAAACCGATACCGAGAATTTTTTAGTCTCGTACGCGCCTTGATCGGGTCAGTTGTGCACTCGGGATACCAGACAACGAGCGACCAGTTAAGGTTCCCCGAATAAGAACCCGGGAATATAATTACATTAAGGCTCGGCTCTCGTTGCGTCAATCCGTTCCTTCGCCTCGCAATGTCCGTCTTGAGCAATCGAATTGCTCGCTCGCGCGAGATCAGGACACATCGAGGCGCTTCTTTCGCTCTGAACTTCTCGGGAATCAGAGCTCGCCTTTGTTCTTCGCAGGATGACGTTTCGTTTTCGAACCGTTGTGATTTAGAAGGATAATAATGCGCTTGTAATTGGCAATTTTGTAAATAATTTTTAGAACGTTAAATCTTAACAATTATAAGGGTCTATAAAATGTTGACACGCTAAAATAAAAATCGAATGCTGAAATGAATGGAGTTTATGCGAGGTCGTAACTTTTGATTGTACATTGTCTAACGCGCCTTTTCTAGTTCGAGGCTCGGTCAACTTTTTACGGGCCAATTCATAGTTTAGCTAATGGAAAGAGGCAGTAAAGTAATGGCTTCTTGTGGTTTTCGTCTATGGAGTGGAAGCCAAGTAATAGGAAAGCTCTCAGGCCGTATAGCAAGACTAGAGCACGTACGAGTTTCTGCGCGATGAATTCCACTTCATTTGTAATAGTGAGGGAACCGATTGGCAATTTGTTAAAAAACTGTTATATTTATTTAAATCGCTGGAAAATTAAACGGCTACAATTTGTCAAGACTATCGCGGAAGAATAAAGCTTGAAGAAAAGGCATTTCCGAAAGTGGACAAATATTTAATTAGAGTCTAACCACGTTCTTCTCTACTTTAGACTGTCGAAACCTTAAAAGACAGTCCGCCTCGACCGCAAGCAAAGCCATCGGGACTCGCACGATCCTCTCGCGCCCGACCGCATCGCTCAGGCAGACCGTCCAATAATCCAGCGCATCGATTCGCGTTCGTCCTTGTCGTCGTCTCCCGCGAGCACTAACGAGTCTCCGAGAACCGGCAACAAAAGCACCGCGCGCGCGAACATAATCCCTCCATCAGCGATCATCAGCGTCATCATCATCACCATAAACTCCCCGCTGCTTATTTGCTCCCTCCCCGGTGGTGAAAATTCCTGAGCTCTCTCTCTCTCTCTCTCTCGCTCTGTAACGCGATCGCTTTTCGCCAACAAAAGCGGCCGCGATCAATTTTCGTTTCGCCGAGCGGCGACAAAAACATGCAGGCAGCCAGGCTAACGAGCCACAACTCATGTCGGTTCTCCGGAAAATTCAATCTTATATGCGTGCGACTTTTTTTCCGCTCCTTTTCATCTCGAGAGTCGGACAGAAATGATGTACACTGCTCCGCGACGAATCTCGGCGCGAGTCGAATCGCTTGAAATCCCTGGAATTCGTGCGGTACTTGGGGAATTTAATTGCGCGCGTTTTGATGGCTTTTTGGTCCTGGTGAAATGTCATTCCTAGCGGAGAAGGGCAGCAGTTTTCGTTTTTATTGAGTTTCAGCGGTTATCGAGGATCGAGTTGATTTATTAAAAAAGTTTTATCTTGCAAAAGTGCAATTAAAGTCGGCGTTTAATTATATCTGGCAATTTACCGGGGATGAAAGATACTGATGGTCTTTAGTATACCAAGTTGCTGTAATTTACCGGCGACATTGTAGTTACCGTGCATTAACTCGGAGTTCTAATCAAGAGCCATCGCTCTCAGGAAATGCGTTTGATGCTTCATTATAAATATACAGCTACAAAATTAACTAAGTTTGCCATTTGGTCTAAATTAGAAAAACTCGCATCTCCGGTTCATAAAACACCGAAGATTCAACGAGCAAGCTCTTTTCCCAAAAAAAAACCAAGACAACTTTCTCTCTCTCTCTCGCTCCTCATTCCGAACCGCGAAACTATTTTATCAGCCGGCGCAATTGAACCGCGTCGAGTCCTTGGCTGAAAAAGAAGCCGCGCCAAGAACGCTCGGGAATCCTGGCTCGAGCGAGAAAAGACAAAGGTCGCGCGCGACGAGCGGACGGCCGCGGAGTCTGGAATTCAAAGAGAGCCAGCTCCCGAGACCTTGGAATACTTCGAGACCGGCTCGGCTGTCCACGTGCGTTCCGCGGTGCCACGTGCTTTCGGGCCGATGACTTTTTTATTGTTGCCTGAAGAGGAAAGTCGGGAAACGAGCTGGATCACTTGGGGAATGAATAGGCGATTGGGTGGATAAAGGATTCGGTGCTTTTTTACATTTTTATTTTTTGATGCTTGATATCTAATGGTCGAAAGAAAAGTGACAGTAAGTAAGAAAGTACAGTTTTGCGAGTAAAGCAAAACTTTAGTCTGAGTAAGAAGTTTCTATGGTATCCGGATTTTCATGAAACTTCTCTCTAATAACGTGCATCTAATGTACTTTTAAGTCAATTTAATGATTAATAAAAAAAGTATGTCTTAACAATGCATAAAAAAATTAAAGTAAAATTTAAAAGTCGTACTAAATATTTATGTCTTTATGATCTCTTAAATATTGTTTAAATAGTTTTCCACCACAGTTTCGCGTTATAGAGGGAAGCCCTCGTAATGCGTACTACAAAATTTTACCCACCTACATACGGTGTTCCAAAACATTAAACTTTTACATTAAACTTTGTGGAAACTGTTTTGAGCATGAAAATTAATTATTCTAGGACTTTCGTAACGGAATATAGACTAAAATTTCTATTATAATTAGAAAATTTTTTTTCATTTTTCGCATATACCTTCTCTTGATTCACAATAAATTAATTGTCAATTTTCCGAAATAACCGCACTTGATTTTTACAATATCCAACCTTCCCCCTTATAAAATAATCGCAGCAATTCGTCATCCATCGACTGAAAGAAATCCGCTGGCTATTCCCAGCGTTCCGCGACCGAAAAGACCAGAAGCCACGTTCGGCCATAAACTGCACACCGCGATGTAATTAGCCCCCGCGGACACATTCGCGCTCGCAATTAATTCCCCCCCCCCTCCCCCCTACCTCCCTCCTCCTTTTTATTGGCGTCTTAAACGTCAATAAAGCGCGGCCGTAACGAAACTTTTACTGGCGCGGAGGGGGTAAAAAAGGACAGCAGACGCGCCGGGCGCTCGTTAATTATTATCGTAAAAGCGCGTAACGAGCTGCTCGCGATGAGAGCAGCCTTGTAATGAGATCAAAGCCCCGTACACCCGCGCGCTTTTTTACTGGAAACGCCGCGCGAGCCGCCTCCTGTCGCTCGGCTTCGGCTATGAATTTAAAGCTTTCGCTGCTGGGTGGCGGTGTGTATTGTGGGGAATATTAGGTTTGGTCGGGGAATGGATGGATTTACCACGGGTCATTTTCTCTTTGTTGCATTTGGGAATAATTATTGTGTGGTTTGCTTTTTCTCGCATTAAATGTATAATAATTTATAGACTGTAGATAACAAATTGTGGATAGTCTTTTTGAGAAAAAACAAGTATAGGAATTAAATTGTCTTCATAAATTTAAGTAATATTTGTTACAGTTTAAAATTTATCTGCGTACATGTATTGTATATATTAATTTCAAAAGTCATTTAAATTTAAACTATTCACATTTAAAATATAGTAAGAATTTAAGTCCCGGGATTATGCACCTCATAAATTTAACTGAAAAGTATTTTTGAATAAAGAAATTGTGGACGAACCTAACGATGCGAATTTAAATTTTGCGTGTTAATTATTTAAAAAATTGCTTTTTACTCATACTTTTTATGGACTCTATTTTATCAAAAAAAAATGGGCTTTTTTGCATTTTAACAGCTTTTCTTCCAAACTATATGTTACCGAGAAATTTATGTCGTGCATAAAAATGAAAACAACCGTTTTTTAAAATCTAACAATAACTTCATTTTTATTTAGACGCAATCCTAACAAAACAACTTAATACACGCAGAAAAATTTTGGTCATAAATTACCCCTAAATTTGAGTGAAACTCGGGCGATTTTGACATTAAGGTGAACTTTATCTGCATTTGCATGAAATATTTAATAGATCATGCTTTAAATTTGTATTATTCTGCATAGAAAAATTACACATCTCTGGAGTAATTTATTCTTCCTTAATATTTATAATGAAAGAAATGCAATGTTCTAATA
>UCOM01002693.1:0-23790 GCA_900474385.1 Ormyrus pomaceus | reverse complement strand
TCTAAGTGGCAAGTGCAATTAAGGAAATCGTAAAGATGTCAAATTTCGACCGTTGGACTAAGATTCCCTGAACTACTCTTTGACTTTCTTTCGGGCCTATTTTACGACTTCGGGACTTACACAGTTGCACGTGTTCTTTCTCGACAAGGCTAGAGGAAAGCGTTACGTTCTATTTCATCTATTTTACGCAGGACGTAACAGAATTTAGTATAGCTTCAAATAATATATTCAAGTTTATTTCTAACACAATTAAAAGGTCGCTAAAAGCAGACCAATTTAAGCAGTCGTTAGAAGCAAACTCAATTAGAAGGTCGCTAAAAGCAGATCAATTTAAGTAGTCGTTACGTTTCAATCAATTTAAAAAAAAAAAAAAAAATTGAAAGTTAGTGAACGAGGGGATACCTCTTAAAAAAAAACGCACCTATCTATCTACCTCTTGGGTGGTGTGGAAAAGATAGAAACTAAACTATTTTAAACTCCTTTACTTGTGTAAATAGAAATTTACAGATCTCAATTAATAGAAATTTACAATCTCAATTAATATGTATTAACCTTCAGAGGACCGGAAAGCCAGTATACTGGCGCAACCCATGTTCGAAACTTTGCCCATGACGAATCCATGACATGAGATACCTTTTTCATGGGTTTTCTATGGGAGATAGAGCAGCTCAAATCCCGGTCCTCTAAAGGGTTAATAGAAATTTCCAAAGTTTGTTTTAGAAGAGGATTAGGCTTTCTTTGACTACATTTCAATTAAAAAAAAAAATTTCAAGTTAGTGAAAAAGGGGATACCTCTTCAAAAAAACGCGCCTATCTATCTACCTCTTGGGTGGTGTGAAAAAATATAGAAACTACATTATTTTAATCCCATTTAATTTTTTTACTATAGCCGGTTCGCGAGCGGAGCGAGCAGGGGGGGTACCCCCCCCCCCTAGTATATATATGTTATATATATATATATATTAAGAAATCCATTTATAGTCTATTATAATTTGAAACTTTGCCTTTTCCGCTTACTAATTTAGATAGGACTAGGCTTTACTATTAATCAAAGCCGTCTTCACTGATTAGATAGCAAGTTTCCCAACAAAAAAACAAAGAAATCGTTAAATAAAATGCTAGATTTTTTGTTACTTAAAGAATATTTTCTAAAATCTGCAAGTAATTCAGTTTATACAATAATATTTAATGTGTATTATAACATGCAGAATATGATTCTAAAAATGAAAGAAAGCTTACGGAGGCATTCGCCGCTTCCAGACGCAAGTGTAGGGCCCAGTCTTGTAAACCGGATTGTCCGAACTGCCGGAAGTGCTAAGAACCGGGGCAACTTCCATCTTAGAATCCCAGTTACCCTGGACCACCCACTTGACTTCCTTGTTCGAGTTCATGACGACTCCTTTGACCTTGCGCTGGCTGTCGCGCGAGAAGTACGAATAGGGTATGTACTTAAGATGGCACTTTATCCCTTGCTTATGATTAACGATGTCCATGTCGCCACTCTGGTCGACCCACAGCTTCCCGACTATTATGTTGTGCACTGTCGTCGTAACCTTACGCCACGTGTAATGGTGATTGCTGCCTTTGAATTCTAGGTGAGCCGTACCCAACGGAATTATCTAAAGATGTGCAGATGTCTCAGTAAATGAATCTATTTTTTTTAAATATTAGTCTTACAGTCTAGCTTTTGTACACTTCTTTAGTTTTAACACAATCGTGTTTCTAAGCTTTGATAGTGAATTTTTCTCTGCGTTTTTTTTTAAATCGATAAAAGTAAGGCGTGTTTGTGTTCCTTTTTCTTTGTATTATTGATTGCTTGGTAGACAGTTAATCATTCGTACGGACTGTTTTTTATTCAAATTATCATCTAGAATCTACTTAAAACTATGATTGCAAGTCAAAATATTGAAATTTTTAATAATGATAAGAAAATTAATTTTACTTTTATAACTTCAAATCAAAATTAAATAAAAATTCTTTCATATTTTAAACATTTTACAATAAATAAAATTATTTAAATTTATTACAATAAATATTATACTTTTCGCGTAGTTTGCGTACTTTTATGTACATTTTTCCTTTGAATAATTAAGTATGAGGTAGAACTAGTATGAACTAGTACATTGCAACGACTTGTAATTTTACAATATAAAGTAAATCTTTGAAACTTTCTATTTTTAAATAAGTTTTTAAATTCCTTACTTTTACTGAATATGAGTGTTTTAAGTTTTAAGTTTTGAAAAAAACAAACAAACAAAAAAAAAAGGACAAATAGCGATATTTATTTTTAGTGCGTACTAACAATCATTACTGATTGCGCAAGACTATTTGACAGAAAATATTCAAGAAATAATACTTGAAAATTCTAACGTTAAATTCAATAAAATCTGCGTTTTACTCTTCTCTAATAAATTGAAAACGTTTTGATAGAGAGAATCTCTAATAAAATTTCTATTTTTAACACTTTCAATTTTACTAAGAACTTTCGTAACGAAATTAAACAGGTTCTATTTTTGTTTTGTATACTTTTTATCAATAAACTGAAAATATAATGTACCTGTAGATACTTTCCGCGGAATTTGGAGGCCATGGTGAACTCCTGCCAGCAGCGCCAGTTTCTGCCCTCGCAGTATTGTGCTACCATGGGCGGGTGATGAGAGACTTGTTCGGAGATGGCACGCCAGCCAAGGTCCTCCGTGCGGTCGCACTCGAACGTTTCGCCAAGCAGTGGGTTGAAGGGCTTCCCGGTGCGCGAGTCCGTCGTCGCGTAGCTCGACACCGTAAATGCCGCTACATAGGCCATCTGCTCGCAGCTGTCCTTGCATTCTGCTGCCCTATTTTGGTTTAAAAATATACAAACTTCATTTAGTCTGGCTTTATTTCTTACATTTTTTAAAGAAAATTCTTGCCTATAAAAATTTAGAAATTCACAGCTGTTTTCGAAAGAAAATTGTTTTTAATGATGTGTTTTCTCGTTATCAAAATTTAAGTTTGAAATTAATTAACTGAAGCCCATAAATTATTTCAAATTTTAATTTTGTAGGCTTTAAAATTTTTACGAGATTCTACAACCATTTCACTATACATTATCTCGTTTGTTTCTACTTTGGGCAGATGGTATTATAATGTGCTAAACTTTTTATACTTTTTACTATTCAAAAAGTTAATTTTGTATTAAAATTTTCTAAGCTCCGAATAAACGTATTAGTCTAGCAAAGCATTCGAAGTAGTCATCGAATGGAAAAAATTAATGACTGGTCGTATATCGTGGTAATAAAAATAGCATTAAGACAATATTTTCTACTGCTTAGTGTTATTAATTAAGCTTTAAGTAAAGTACTGCATCTCATTAATAATCACAATGAATATTAATTAACATAAAGTTACATAGAAATTAGCTTATCTATCTATTATGTCAGTTCATTTGAATCGATATCTCTCAAATCCATGTGGATGATTGAATGAATTTCCGTATTAAGTGAACTTGAATAAAAATCGGTTTATTAAGCACTAATTTGTGAAATACCAGCATAGCACATTTTGCAAACTTTTCACCGTTATTTATATTTTAAAAGTATCTTTTTGAAGTGCCCTTCATGTTTATCGATAAAATTTTCAAATACCTAAAAATAAGACTGAAAAAAACTTAGTTTCCATCTGTCATTCAAAATTAAAATCTATTTGAGCATTAACATTACGTCTTAAATTAGACCTGAAAAAGTGCAGCCATAACTCAACGTACATCACGTATCCTTTCTATTCTTAGTTGCAAACTACGTGCACGTCGCTGTATAATAAATATAATTTAAAAAATAGATAAACGAATCTTCTTTCCTACATAATGACGAAAATCATCAATCTTCATTAAGCAAATAAAGAACTGACCTATCAAGGATCTCGGCGTACTCATAGTCCTCGGTGAGCCGCTGGAGCATACTGAGCGGTTCGGAAAAATTGACCGGCATAGGAATTTTGGAGAGTTCCTTGCCGATGCAGTTCTTCATGATGCTCCAGAGATTGATCGGGTAGTTTGGCTTGTCCGGCACGCGAGTCCGGCGCTGTCTTTTGATGCCGCCGCTGCCATTGTTCGACTGCCAAACTGCCGTCGTCTGCGAATGTTAGAATTTCGAGAAACTTGTTTTAGACCCGTGAGAATTTCGCACAAAAAAACGAGCTGACTAATTTGCGTATGAATTGGGTTCGTTTTTTGAGTTTGGATTTGAATTTGCGAAAGACTTGGAGGCATAAAGCTTATTTTCAATGCTTAGTCAAGAGAAATAATTAAACATAGAATTTTCAAAATATTTTATATTGTGATAAAAAAAATATACCTTCCTACTCAAATTGATTGTAAGTTTTTGAATTTGCCACTATTATTAAACTATCTTTAACAAATAACCAATCCTGTTTTTAGATGTATAATAAATAATCAAATTATACTAATCAAAATTTATAAGTATGAAACATTTTTTGTTTGTTTTGAATATGTTATTTTGAATTGAAAACGGTCAATTGAAAGTTCTGATATGGTATAATAATAAATAAGTAAAACTAATAAGGAAAGTGTCGTATATCTAGATCGTGGGTTTTCAGTCTCCGTAAGAAGTTCCTTGACGAAAAAGATAAAATCTACTAGTCGCCGCTTGCTCTAATAAAGTAAATTACTCAGCTATAACTTCTTACAGTAAAAATATTCGCCTTTTTTTAAGTAAAAAATTGAAAAATCGAACATGTCACATAAAAAGAATTGCTGACTAGACAAATAAGAATTTCACAAACTTTATCTATTTGATCAAGAAATAGTTCCAAAAATGTAATCAATATGTGAAAGATAATAAACTTACTTTTGCAAAATACAAAAATTTAAAAACTTTCAATGCTCTCAAAAATTGAACTTTTTATTATTATTTAAATCTTTATGACATTGACCTATTTGTAAAAATAGATTTCCTATAGAATCTTTTCCGTTACCTAAAGCATACTAAGGTTGACTTGCAAAGCGCGAATAATTTTGCAAAATTCAAATTTTTCCCGTGAATTCTTGTGGAAAATTTTGCTTTCTAAACATGTCATGTCTATAAAACAAGCGTTTCAATGCATAGGAGAACGTGTATTCTTGTCTGATTTTTACCGTTTCTTCGGTACGTATGATTGCATTCTCGTATTTCCATTCTATTATTAAAATTAAAAACCATAAAAAATATGTAAAAATGTTACACTCACGGTGTCAATTTGGTCGCAAGGGGAGGAGGCCATCTGGGCCACGGAGTCTGTCACAATATGATAATCAGGATGGTTCTGCTCGGCGTTTGGCAGGGGGGTTGGGTCGCCCTCGGAGCTCGAGCCATCGTCGCTGGCCTGCGAGTCGTTGCGCTCGCGCTCGCCGGGCTCGAGCGAGTTCACGCCCTCGCCAGGTACGCTCAGTGTGAACGTGTCCGACTCCTGGGCATCGTAGAACTCTGCGTTGTCCTCGTCGTCCTCGCTCGGCGACGAGTTCACAGCTACGTCTGCAAAAATTAAAATATTCAATTATTCTTCTCATTTAGATTATTGATTGGCATTGTTTTATTTTACAAACTGAAGAAGCACTATCAATTCTTATTTCAAGATTGAAAAAGTCAAACAATTCCGGTACTCTAATAAAATTTTTGAAATTTTGAAATTGAAGGCTTTGGAAAATTGAAGTAATATTCTTTTAGAAATTTGTTCCACTTCACGATCACTTGCAAAGACCATGAAAACGAGTTATTCGTCACTACCATCTTATATAGATAAATTCATAATTGATGTTCCCCTATATCTTAAGAGCGAGCTTTGTCGATAATAGTAATCCGATATCGTCGATACGAGCAATTTTATAACAAATTAAAAATAGCCCTATATTCATTTTCGCAGAAAAGGAAGTAATTTTATAGATTAAAATTCTCTGTAAACTGTTATTTATCATCAGAGAAAAGAGTGTTCAAAACTTAAAATAAAATTATTTAGATGGAATTCCAGTAAGTTTATCATGATATTCGATTTTACGATTAAGAATCAGCACTTTATTTCTCAACAGATCAGCCTTTTTTTCTCTTGGCAGTTCAATAACGCATAGCAAACTAATGGAATTTTTTACAACTTGCAATAATAAGAAAAGAAAAACGTTAAGTACATTATGTAAAGGAAACTAGTTCAAATTTCCTTAAAAAGTAAAATAATTCTTGAATTGTGAGAGTTTATTCACATAAGGAAAATCCCAAATTAGGAAATTGAAGGAAAACAAGTAAATTTGTAATTAGATAATATATTTTTTTAAATGCAATCTAATTATTTGTGTTTATTTTTAACACTAACTAATCTTATTTGTGCAGAATTTTTGACACTTTTAATTCCACATTTTATAGAAAGTTCTTTGTTTTCAGTGAGTGGCACTTAAATATTTAGGAAAAAAAGCATATTTATTCTGTTGGTCACGAATTTTCACAAAGTAAGCACAAAATATTTAAAGATTCTCTTATCTTCCTGTTAACTTAACCTTTTTTTATATAAACATTTTAAATTGAAGAATATTTAAAGCAAGATTAAAGTTTCTGCTTCTCATGTTTAACACAAATTAAATGATATTCATAACTTTAAAGCCTGTCTTTTCAGTATTGAACAAAGTAATCTTTTATTATCACTTTCTTATTAGAAATGAGATACTTAATCTTACCTAACTTAAAGATACTTAATGAATGAGATATCACTATTGGAAAGACACATCTGTTGAATAGCAGTATTCAATTATCGAAATTAAGTTTTCAAAATATTCATTATAAAAACGGCATTCGCGATAAATATCGACGTTTCACGTTGACTTTTGTGCCCTCGTGAATAATTATAGATATCAACTCTAATGCTGAGAAAACTGGCAGAGAATACTTGCAATAGAAGCTAAAGCCAAACAGAAAGAGAAAGAATGATACAACCTCCAAAGTACACGAATTTCATCAAGATTCCATTAGAAGTTCTTCTTCCCTGAAGTAAATAAATAATAATTTTATTATTTTTAAGTTTATTAAAAAATGATTAAATGTAAGTAATACAATTACTTTGCATCAAATTTAACTCTCTGCATAATCTTTCATTTACTAGTTGAAAGATAATTATGAGGTTAATGAAAAACTGTTCTTCCTTAATGTACATGAAATATTATTTTATGATCAGTGTCAATAAGTCCAAAAGACTAAACTTATTTTAACTTCATTGAAACCACAGTAGCAGCAAAATCTTATCACTTGGATAAGATAACTGAATGACATTGAAAAAATTCTGACCAGCTTATTCAATAAATTTACAATGATTCCTTCTTCATATTGATGAGCTATTTCCTTATTCCATTGTCAATTGTAAAACTCCTTCACTCATGACAGCAAGCTAAAAAATTTGAATTTAGTGAACATCACAAAACTACATTTTCAACTAAATTACAAGTTCAAAAGGCAATATGCTAATCACTCATTTTAAAAATTCAGAATCAACATTTTCTGCCAGAATCAAGACAGGTAAAAAATCAATAGAAATTTTTGTGAAATGTGTGGTTAGTAGACTAACCCATTCTTGGGCTTTTGAAAACATTTAAATACAGAAATTGAAGAAAGTAGAAAACAAAAAACTGATTTCTTGGTGGAACACATAGCCAAAAATCAAAAGACAAATTTGCATTTACTGAAGAACTTTCCACCTTCTAAGAAAAATCTCATGACAGAATAAACACAAAAATTTAATTAATCTTGGAGCGATCCTCACTTGTCACACTTATAGAAGACACTCAATGAATCAACAGTTTCCTCATTTGTTACCTTACCTCATCAAATCAAGTGAATCAACAATATCTATTACTAATTTTCAATTCATAAATTTGAAACTTCCAGCTCTAAAAAGAAATAACATTTCCAAAGTAAAGTCACCAGAAAGCTCCCTTAATTGTGAAGGGTCTGCAACGGACCAGAGCACTCAAGTTTAGCACGGAATAAAAGAAAAGAGGCAAATCTATTTTCTGACATATCATTAGACCTCAAGGATGTAGTTACAAAGCGCGAAAGAGAGAAGGAGACAGAAGAAACGGACAGAGAGCCAAAGTTGTAAAGGCAGAAACCTTGAAAATCTTCGTTGCTGGGGGCTCGTTTTTCGCCGTCGTAATCTTCGCGGGCCTCCTCGGCGACTTCCTCGGGCTCCAGCCTTAAAAACTAAAGCCCGACAGCACTCGGACACGATCTATAACACGACACTTGGCGCTTTCTCTCTCTCTCTCTCCCTCTTCGTGTCGGTGAGGCGAGATAGGTATAGAAGTACAGACGACGCGCGACTCCTCTCTCGCACATGCAAGCGCGCCCGGAGATGTTGTCTCGCTCGCACTGCAGAAGGAGGAAAGAAGGTTAATTCGAGAGGGAGAGAGAGACGACACAGGCAAGGCCACCTGTGCGCGCCTTTTTAATTCCAAACCCGGACTGGCAGTGTTGTCTCGAGAGCAGCAGCCGCGCTCACACACATAGACGCGAGCATCGCTGGAGGAGTAGGAGGAGCAGGAGGAGAGGATTTCGCGACACGACGGCGATGACGCACACGCACGAGACCACTGACTGAGCTCGAGCGCGAGCTGCAACCCGCGCCGTCGCCGCCTCTGTGCGCAATTGGAAAAGCGTTCGATCGCCATCTGGTATGCGCTCCGAGATTTAAGGACGATGGGCTATTTTTTGATTTTGAATGTTTTTTTTAGAAGGATTAGAGTTGCTTTTTAAAAAAAAGCCGGAAAGCTCTCTTCGTTTTTTTTTTAACTTACTACTATAATTTCTTTTAGAAAGCTTTTAGATTAATTAATTATCGATTTAATTTTACTTGAGAGAACTTTTATTTTTACTGATGAATAAAAGCTTATTTGATAAAATAACTTCTTTTACGCTTTTTTTAATATTTTTTTTAAACATTTTGTCATCCTTTAGACATTTTCGCCTCGTTAAACATTTAAAGTTAAACGAAGTTTTGAAATTTAAAGTGCTTTGAACTGAATATTGCTTTAAAAGTTTAATTTTGCCTAAGACACTGTACAGTTTAATGAATGTACGTAAAAGTTTAGGAATTGGAAAATATAGAACGAATTTAACTATAGTCAGTTATAAAATACTAGCCGCAAGAATAAATAAATAATTAGACTAAAACTGTTACACAATTATGAATAAATTAAGCACGTGTTTATTTTCGTTACATGATTAATTTATGAAACACTTAAGCAATTTATTGAATAATTTATTTTCAAACTTTATAATTCTATAAAATTTTTATTAAATAACATGCTTTACAACGCTAATAAATTTTTAAAATAATCCCTAATTTACGAAAATCAATAATCCATAATTAAAATTTTCCGCGTGAATTAAAATTTTCATGTTACATTTTCGAAATTTCACAAATATTGCCAATTCGCGGTAATTGTACGTATTCCCGAATCCGCTTCGATTGTTTTAATTCGAGAAAATGTGGGCAGAGCAGCGTGTGAGGGCGTTGAGATTATTGATTTTACGATTTTGTCCGGTCACTTTAGACGGTGGGGGATTTGTTTGTTTGTTTTGAAAAGCATAAGGCTTTGCGTTGTAGAATGGCATTTTCCAACACATATGCCTGCGCCTCGAATCAGTTTCGTTTGTTTTGAGCCAATTTAAAAGGATGATCCTGTTATTATACGTTGTCGGAACACTTGTAAACTACCGGGACAATTTCATAGTTATTCCGGAAGAATAATGTAAATGAAATGCGAGATAGAGAAATTAAAATTATAGTTAGATAAAGATAAAAGAATTGAAAATAAATGATTTTTGAACAATTTTTTTTGGAGAATACAAGGTTGGGAGTGAAAGGTGAGATTAAATAGTTTTAAAAGTGGGTTGAAATTTACTTTAAGGCCGTAAGTGCTTTAAACTAAACAGAGCACTTTAAAGCCCTAGAAGTATATATTAGATGCAAATTAAATATAGACAGCATTAGATGATAATTAACTAATTAGATAAAATTGTTTATTTTTGTCAATTTAAATAGAAATATATAGACACATTGATCAATTTATATAAAATGTAAATCGATAAATAAATTAAATGTCTTATAAATGTGTAAGTAAGCAATTATTTTATAATTTTACAGGAAAAGGTGTTTATTGTTATTTTAAATAAAAATCATGATTTCAATGATTATTACGAATTATGAACTTTTTATTATCTATTTTTAAATTTTGAGCATAAAAGTTCTGTTATCTAATTGTGTTAAGTTGAATCCTAGCCGATAAAGGAGGAAGTAAAATGACAAGCACGTTCTACCTTATCGGCATCGATAATTACTGATAAAGTATAAATTTACAAGAATATATTTGGCAACTGGCAAATACAGCTTTCATTTATAACAATTTTTTTAATACATTATTTGACGAAAATCATTTCGAATGTTTTAAAAAGAAACAAGAAACCTCATGCTACACACCTTTAAAAAAACGTTACTTCCACTAGGAAAACAAAATCTGTTACTACAGTTTAAAGAACGATACCGAATGCTTTGAAAATGATAACGAATGCTTTTTTAAGAAATTGATGAAAAAGTGATTCTACCTATGAGATTAAAGAAAATCGATTAGCGGCATGAAACAGGCATTGAATAAATAATTACTTACGGCTAGGCCTGTGTCCACCCTGGCTGGGCGGAAGGGCGTGTTGGGCTGCCTCCTCAAGGTGCGAATGTTGTCGCGCAAGTTGTTCCACCATCTTTTCTATTCGCACCTTTTGGTCTCGTTCGTGCTGCAGCATCTTTTTCCACTTGGGCTCCTGCTGCTGTGCCAGTGTCAAGTATTCGTCGCTCGACTGAAAGTACCAAAATATTATTTAGTTTCATTGGAATAAGCTGCTTTTTCAGAACAGAACAGAAGAGTTTGCAATTGTTTAGGAAAGTAATTAATTTTAGAATTAGAAGGTACTACGACAAAATGACGTCTAAAGGAAGAATAAGGTAGCACGTATATATGATTAAGAATTTTCAAAGAAACGGTTAATCGAAGAAATGAAGTCTAAAAGCATAAGCAGGTAACTTTTTTCACGGCACGATAAAACTTGTAAAATAAAAGAAGATAAGCTATTATCGGGGCTCGATCTGTGAAAACAGGCTGCAATATAGTTTTGTCAGTACTTATTAGGTGATAAGAAGGAAAGAGTGCGAAAGAGTTTGTATGTTGAATCGAAGGTGGATTGAAAGTGGGATTGGATTACTTTAATCATGGCATTGGCGGCGATTCGGAACTGGGTGGCCTTCTCGTTGACGGCTTTGATCTTGGCCGCGAGCTCGGGCGAGATGTTGTCAAGGGACTCCAGGTCATTGAGCGCTCGCTGCAGCATCGTGCCCCGCTTCGTCAATAGGTCATTCCACTTCTGCAGCGTCTCGAGCCGCTCCGTCAGGTCCTTGATCGTCGTCACATTGTCGCCCTTCTGGTTCTCGTTGTCTTGGTACTCCTCCTCGTCTTCTTCTGAGACAAACGCCCCCGCCTTAGTTACTAACTCTTTGCTTTTGGGGCAGGTTTCATTGTAAAGGGCTGAGCATGCACATTTTCATTCAGTTTTTTTATTCACGCCTCTACTTATTCGACGTTAAAGCATTCAAAACATTATTAATAAACTCTACGAGAATCAGTCAGCAATATGTTTATTCTTCTTTCAGAGTGAGCTCCTTATTCTTCGCGACAATTTTTTTTTTTAACTTTTTAACTTTTTAAAGAATAAATAAAGAAAATACATGTATTTTATACAGAGGAACGTTATAAAAGACTGTTTTATTTTCTATTGAGGAAAGAATATGTATAATATTTTCAAGTAAACTTTCGTGTACTCTCAAATTACTGCACTGTCAGTCTTAAAAAATCCTACTGCTTGGATGTCCTAATTTGTCTCATTGTTGGTTTTCACAAAAATATACGAGTTTTACCATTTTTACCTTTTAATTCTCCAACATAAAATGTAAAAATTTATGAAAAAGTTAAAACTGTTTGACAATCGACTAATCCAGTGAATATTATTTTATAAACACACTTTTAATCAATGAACTTCTTTATAAACGATCATTATTAAATAATGTAACAATATTAAATTTGATTGCTTCTGCTTATAAACTCATTCCCTCCAGGCATTCTGACTCAATTAACAATGCAAATGCTTTGCCAATGTAGTAACCGAGACATTATGTCTTCGTTATTCGCATATTTTCATAATTATGGTAAAAATCTTTAATTATATAGATACTTTGAAACGTGAAGTTGGAGATTTACATAACTTTATATTTTTTGCAAAAATTAAGATTTTAATAGACTGTGATTAATATAAATAGCGTATTATAAAAAATGTTATGACATTAAAATCATTAAATTTATGTTTTAAAGTTGATAAACCTTGGTAAATTAGCCAGTTTATTCTTAAACAAAGAGTTTTGCCGGAAAACAATATTTCACTTTGGATGGTCGATCTTTTCCACAACATTTCTAAAAATACAATTCTATGAAATAGCGAAAAAAATTCCTGCAAATTATTTTTATTTTAAAATGTACAGTTTTTTTACTGAATATTTCAATAGTAAAAGGAAAAGCATATATATCTTATTGAACAAATATTTTTGTTTGAACATTTAAATATTCTTAAAACTGAAAATATATAAATAAAAATTTTTTCGAATAATTCGTAAGTTGAAGTTGCAGGCTAGCGGTGCCAAAGTTTTTAGCTCTAAAAAGGGGCACTGTGTTGCGTGTCTGCCAAAATTGGCACGGAAATGTAGACTGATCTGTAAAGTGCAGATATACAAAGTCGCACTTGGCACCGAATCCAACAAAATTTCTTTCTGATAATCAAGCGTGTAACTACTCATTGTTGGAAATTTCAGGACTTCTACTAAATTGCAGGTTCCATACTTAATTTTTAAGCTGCATTTAAAACTAATTAATTGCTTATTCATTTTTAAAGTATAATGAACAACTTTGAGAAAAAAATGAGATATTTTAAGACCATTTATCACGTGAATTATGACTTATATCTATATTGGGATACGTAAGACTGACGAAACGTCTATTCGCTTTCTTTTTAATCTATTACGTAAATGCAAGCCATTTTTGGCACTTTACTTTCCAGTACTTTAAAATTCGTTGGCCAATAAATGAGCAGTGTAAAAATAACCTTATAATTGACACGTTTTCAAAACATATTCCCGTTTTAAATTAATTTGTCGAAAGCAGTTTCCGTAATTTAGGTTGATGCGGCTAAGTAAACAGCAAGTGTAGCCATTGCATAATCGCGTAATTGCTGTAAACTTTTGACATTCCCATAGCTGCAATTCTTTCCGCAATTATCAATTCTTCGAATTTTCTTTCTTAAGAACTATCAATTTTTTTCTACATTTGCTATTTTTTTTGCTGATCGCCTACTTTTTTCTCGTTTTTTTTCGCTTGTAATATATGATTTAAGATTATATCCATATAGGCTTATTTAGATTCTAGAAAAAACTAATAAAATATTATCTTGGCGTTTTTCTGTATATTTATACGTTTAGTTAAGTAAAATTTAAAAGCAGAATGCATTTAAACTGGTTAATTTCTGGTCTAAAGATTCTGTTATAATGTACAATTATTTGAAAAATGTTTTGAATGCTTTGTTTCATTGAATTTAATCAACATTTAGTTGTTCTTTATAGTAAAGTTTGTCACTAAGAAAGAAGAAACTTTTTCAAGTAAGAAGAATGCAATGAAAAATTGTCGACTTACCAGACTCCATAGCTTGAATCGCCTTAGCTTTCGCAAGTTCGAGTGCAGTAACCCACTCCTGTCGTTCGACCTCGGTAGCCGCCTTGATGTGAAAAGTCTGCGTGCCTCCGTTGCTGACGACGAAGGTGCACGCGTCAACCGTGTGGATTAAGGCCCCGTGTAACGAAATCGTGCCCCGGCAGGTGTGCGACATTTCCCCCGGATTCCTAAAGCAACGCACTATTAGCCCTTCCTCTTTCTTTTGCAAGCTCCTTTTAGTTTTTTTTCTTTTTTTTTTTTTTTTTTTTTAGATTCGAGCCGTTTTTAAAGAGGATAGAGTCGTCCTTAGCCCAGCAAAGCAGCCCCCTTTTTTTAGTACTTTTCTCTAGGAAGCAAATGATTAGCCTGCGTCGCCTGCACCGATGCTTCTCCTTCCCGTTAAGCGGCTAATTTCTGGCTTCGTCGTGTGAACGAATAATAAGGAAATCCTTTCCCAGACATGCAGAAAATAAAATTTTAATATTTATGTACAAAAAGATACAGAACACCCAAATAAAAGAAGCTAAAGTTTCTACTGGTGTTGAAAATAAAGTGAAGATGGGTATTTTATATCCTTGAGGTATAACTTCCGTTGCCGAAGTTTCAAGCAAATGCTTCACAGACAGGGATTATAGCAAGATGGCTGAAACTTGTTAATCAAACACGAATGGTTCCGGCTTCTCTGATTCAATCGAATCCATAGATTGTATGGTAACAAGCATCATAAGTAATAAGAATATTTGAAATTCTTGTGTGACACTTTTGCAAGGTAAAAGAAGTTAATTACTTAGTGGAGCACGATGATACACAATCTTTTAATTGTAAAGGTCCATTTAAAAGCTCCATGATACTCTAGTCAACATTCTGCCTTACGTTGTATTATACAACTACATGACTCTAAGAAAATAATGCAGGTGCAAAGTGGTATTGTGTAATAGACTTGATTCTTTCAAGTTGATGGTACGTTACAAACAAAATAGACCAAACTTACAAAGATAACGGGAATGGTACATAATACAATAAATTAATAAAACAAGGTAAAAGGACATAACAATGCTTCTCCTCTGCGTAGTGTTAAAAGAAACGAAAAAAAAAAAAAAAAAAAAAAATTAAAAAAAAATGTACAAATGAACAGACAAGAAACGAACAATTATACAGAAATTCCAATTTCTAATATCCAAATTCAGAAGTACTAGAAAAGCAAGAGTAATAATTTTTTGAAACCGTCATTAAGTATTCTAGTAGTTCAAATTTCGAATATTTGAATTCAGTATTCCCTTTGAGAATAAGACAAGAAATTAATGATTACATTAGTAAAATGATATGCAAAAGGACTGTCAAAAAATGAAACGAAAAATCTAAGTAGTTGTTGGTTGTTAAGAAAAAATGCCTTTGTAGAAAGGAAAATCAGGGTAATCAGCGTTTCAGATTTTGTTATTTTTTTTTACTTACTCGGAGGCTCTGCCAGCCCTCCGCTTGCGTCGTGTCGATATCTTTGGCCCCCCTGTTGGTTCAGCCCTAAACAGTTCACAAAAACAATACAGACCCTTGTTCACTGTGTAAAATTTTGAATTTTCAGGCAAAACAATTTTATTTTATCTTTGCAGACTAATGTTTGCACCTTTTATTTTTATTAAATTCTAATAAAGTTTTTGGATTAATTAATGGCTCAGTCTGACTGCAAGTAGACTATACTTTTTTTCTTTTCTTAATTGTTTCAGGTCAATTGATGAGGAATGACAGTGACACGAAATGACAATGATAACTGGTTCTGGATCAAGTATATTAGCATATTAATTAACAAATTATTTGATTAATTCCATTAAAAAATATTACATTGCAAATAATTCATGAATGTCAAGGTCAATATGCTATCATATATACTATCCAGGTCCATTGGTGATACAGACATAAAATGATTTAATCACGCGAATAAAATAAGTTGTTTAAATAAACAAAATTAGAAGTGCTGTTACTTAACTGGCAGAGCACACCTCGTATGCTGACTATTAGTGATTTTTCAATTACTAGAATATCCGCTAATTGCAAATTTTAAATTATATTTTATGGAGTTTGCATTGACTGAATAATATATTTGTTAAGTGAGAACATTAATTAGACAGGAATGTCTTGTAAGAATCACTCAATAGTGCTGTGTGCAACATAGTTTAAAAATAAATTATTAAAGCAATCAAGGTGTTTTTAATCTGCAATAATAATTAAAATTAAAAAAAATATATACATAATAAGTATGATGAAAAAAATAAAAAGGATGTAAAAAACTAAAAAGACTTGCACCCAAGTAAAAGCAATAAATATGGATGAAGTGTCATGCATAGTGTGACATTTTTCCTTTCTCTCTGTGTGTTGAACCACTAAATTCAGTTTGAATATTTCTCTGATATTCTTTATCTTTGGGAAGCTCATGTTTTGTCCTTTTTTTTAGTACTCAATTTTTACTAATTTCAAATTTCCTACATTTACTCTAGCATTAACTACGTTATATTACTATCATTAATAGGGTTTACATTTAAAAACTATTTTCAATGGGATTCTTGAAATGTTTTATTTTGTAAAGCAAAGGTTTTAATTATTTAATTTCACAGGAATATTAAATCCTTATTTAACATTTCAAATAGTATATATACCCTAGAATCTTTTGAAGGTAGCATATTATTATAAACCTAAATTGGGCTATTCTTTTTATGTTCTTTTTTATAGTTAAGTGTCAGACAGATATAAATAGATTTTTGCTAACCTTGAAATTATTTTCATTACTTTTTTTTTGTATTGATAGGTAGTAAATTCTGTTTTTCTTTATATATAAATATAAAAAATTATTGAAAAATTATATAACAAATGTAATTTTTTATTTGAATTAGAATTAAAAAAATTTAAGAAAGAAAGATACTGAAATTTGATCAATTCAACAAAAACACTTTATAGTAATATTTTATATTTCCAAAGCAGAATTGTCAAAATAAAATATTTCAGATATTTAAAAGCTATGTTTTTTAAGCTACTTTGTTATCCTTCAAGAAACAACAGATTATGCAGTAAGAATGACAAGAATTAGTAACATATCTATGTAGATAATGCAGCACGTATATAGAATTTAATCTATATACATGCATGAATCACTTGTTAAACTGTCACACAATTTACTGATCGAGAGCACCCGTGTTATTTATGCAAGTCTTAGATATGAGCAGGTGCCTTTGACGATTCCGAAATCTGCCTTGCTGGAGTCAAATAGTCGGAACCGTTCGTAGGCAGAACACAAGGCTCAAATCTATTATCTATAATGGGATGAGATACTATTGGAAAGAATTCTTTGAGTATATGTCTATCTTAAGGATAAGTATTTACTACTTTAGTTAAGAGACATTTTAAAAATATTATAGAATAACATTTTCAAGTATTAACAATTAGAATTATTAAGAATAATCTGAATAGCATAATGTGAAGCATATATTTTTACAAAATTTACTTAAAGATCTAATGAAGTACAGAGTGCCAATAATGTGATTGAGTATTGAGAATTTAATACATTGCTCAATGTCAATGCTACCTTGATTGAACATTATGACTGTTCATTATTTTAAATTAGTAATAAATAAGTATTATATAATGCTTGAAATTTACTTTGTCAAATGCTACTGATTGTGCTTATTGTAGGTTTTGTCATAAGCATGTAAATCATAGTAAAAGGAAAAGCATATATATCTCATACTAATAAAAGAAAACACTTTAATTTGATTAGATTCATATTTTTAACCTATAAATGATAAAAATAAATTCACACTCTTTTATAATATGTACAAAATGCTCTAAATTTATTTAAATTAACTTAAAAAGAATTTTCTGCATCAAAAATGAATCAATCTACTTGACCTACTTTCTTTGTGTTAGGCATGTTGCTTTACATACCATCACATTACTTTTCATATGCTAATCAATCAATCTTTTCATTTTCTTGTTAAACACTGATATTTCACAGTTTATAATAATGCACAATAGCAATGCCAATATACATGGCCATTAAAATATCTATGTCCATAGTCTCCTATGCTTTCCCATTTTACTTATAGCCAAAATGAATCCTTTAAGTAGACATACTGCAGAGAAATATTTTCAGTAGCTGGAGGGCAAAATTAAAATTTAATAATAATGTAATATTGCTGTAATATTGTTTTCCAGGGTAATATCAAATTTCTTCAGAAAATAAATAAATATTCATTCAATTTGATTATTTTTAAACAAAGTGATGTTATTGCAGAAGAATAATATGTAATAAATTCAAAACTCACAATAATTTGTATCTTTAATTTATAACATACTTAACATTGAAATAGCAGAAATAAAAAATTAAACAGATTTAGAAACATACAAATTTTATAAGTACATATAGCAACATCATTAATAAAATTTAATATTTTTTAGCTAGGATAAAAAATCCATTATTTACATATTCATCATAGAATAATACTCTGCTATTAAGCGGTCCATTGTCAAAACTGCATAATAAACAGATCATAATCGAAATAAAATAAAAGAAGAGCAAACGTGAAAGCCTGACAGTCAATTGCAAGCTTTACAAAATTACAAGCCTGCGACAACATTACAGCAAAATTGCATTATCATCCTCTCTGGTGGGAGGCTAAGTCACGAAGGAACAAATTTCCTCCTGAATACGAATGCACACCAGCAGAGCCTAAAACAAATGTTAGCTAAATCCCTGGCCATTCATACCTGTAATAGGAAAGGAGGCCATCGGAGAGGACGAACCACCTACGCTGGTAGCCCTTGAGGTAGTTAGTCCACTTGAAAAGCCATCCCTTTTTGCTCCCATGTTGCACCTTGACCTCGGCCACGGCCATCCTGGTAGCCGTGGGCTCGGACTGCCTCCTACTGCTACTGCTCGCCGTCTTCGCGGCTGTTGTCTGACTGTCGTTCAACTGGTGCTGCTGCTGAGCACGTCTGCTACCAGTTCGTCTTCGCCTGCGTCGGATGAGCCTTAGGTAGCGGAGCCGCGGGCAGCACCAAGTACTACCACCACCGCCTCCGCTCCTCCTCGTCGTCGTCTGCTCGTCCGGCGCCTCCTGGTGGATCGCAATTGCTGCTGCTACTGCTCGACGTTTCTCTACGTCGCTCGGGGCTGCTGCTGCGCGGACTCTTAATCTTCCACGTACACATCAGCAGTGTCGCAGCAGCAGCACGACTCCTCCTCGCGGCCGACCACCATTTTACACCCGAATCGCAGATTCCGTCTGTGTAAGTTCGCCTTTCTCCGTCTTTGTCTTACTCAAGCGAAACTCCCCACTTTGCGACGTATTATGTACAGCTATAGGCCTCTTTCTTTTCAGGGTAAATACTGAGAGCGCGCGCGCGCGCGCGAGTGTAAATGCAATGTATATATGTAACTGATATGTATATTAGGTAGGCTGTTTGTTTTCTCGCGGCGCACAGCTGCGCCTCCCAAGTTTTCCTTGTGGACTGAAAAGAATCCTTTGATGTAAGTATCTTTAATGATCGTCGTCAGGGCTCTGGGTGGGAGTCAGCCGTACACGTACGTATAGACCTGAGCACACGTGATGTCGGCTGCTCTCTGCGTTTACGTGGTATTTACACACGATGACATGAGATTGCGGTGCGCGATGCCTTTGCACATGTGGCCCGAGAGAGACAGAAAACGCGCCATATTTGCAATTGTGGGTGTGTACGTGTACGTATGTGTGACGATTTTTTATAAGGACGTCAACACTTGTCGGCTGGCTCGGCCGCGAGCGGCGGCACTGGGACTACTGGGAGTAATTTTACGATTTGCGTGATGTTCGAATATTTGTTTACCTACCTGCGCTGCTTTTCGAAGGAATGATCGAAATTTTGAAGGCAACTCGTAAATATGATGTTGGTCGGCTCATCTTTAGTTCATGAAATATTCTTATAAATATTGAAATTTTTCTTGATTTGATCCTTTTCCCTTTTTTTTTTGCCGTAACTAAAATTTTAAATAATTAAAGTTCGGATTTTAAAACTACGATAAAAGTAGGAAGGAAGCATTTTAGCGATAGCTGGATGTCAGATAAAAATTCCGTTTAAGTTTAAATTCTTTGAACTGTGAAAGATAAGAGATAATGGTAGGAAGTTGTAAAACGATCTTTTCCCACATCACTTGCATCCGAATAAATTCATTTGTCTATAAAATTTTTAAAAAGACAAAAGTATTCAATATTTATTAAAAAGTTATTTATTTTTTAATTTTACCTTTATTATCGAATAATATATATTTATTTTTTATTGATTAAAAGTTTAATGTCTTCATTGAATTTACTGTATTAATTTCTAAATATTCCAAATATTACAAAGAAATTTTCGCAATATTTTTCAAAGTTTTTCAATTTATTGATTAACATAATCATGCCTAATCTGATGCAAATGTCTAATAGTATATAGCCTACCTCTCATAGAAACCTTTAATGAATCTATTTCATAGATATAGGTTTTAAATACCGAAACGTACGTGTACTGCGAATCGTTTTTCGCAAGAGTTGTTTGTAACTTAATAAGTAATCTCGTAGGTATACTGTTTCTATAAATTAATACTTTTCACGTATTTTACATATAACGTATGTACAATTTATATACAATTTACGTAAAAAATAATGCTTCAAGATTAAAATTTAAAAATATCTATACATCGAATAAAAATTTTTTTATCAAAAAATATAAAAATATGAAATATTTGAAACAAATAATTAAAAATTAATAATACCGAAATCACTTTGAAACGTTAAAAAATTGAATAATTATAAGAAATATCAATTATGTATTTGATTAAAATAGTAACGCTTATTTAAAATTATTTAAAATTTTTATTTATTTTTAACATTACTTTATTAACGTAAATAACGTAAATGTTAATTTTATTTACTGATAAATAAAAAAGAGCACAACCAAGAACACATGAGAAATTTACACAAAAATATATAACCTTATAAACTTTTTAACAATAAATACTGCTTAAAGATTCTAAAAAATTATTTTACAATTCATGCAGGATTCGAGGGTAAACCCATAGACCAGGCATCCAAAAGTTTTTGGTCCTGCGGACCGACTCCTAAGTTCATCATTAATCTTCACAAATCGCCTCGCCGACCCCGGCCATGCATAGCATGAATAACTTTTGCGATACTGCAAACCAAAATGATAGTTACTAAATATTCAAAGTTAAAAATTTATATAAAGCATGAAATTTCAAACATACTTGACCCATTCAGCTTGCAGAGATTTAAAATGTAATTTCACTACAGAGTCAACTAACAATTCATTTTCAATCGATTTTTCCAATTGAATTTGGAGAGTCGGAAGTTTTGCTGGAAGTATACCTGTCCATCTAATCATGTGAGATCTCGTGTTTTCTGACCTGTGTTCTATAGGCAAAATATCTAGCCTACAAACTTCGGCACATGGTAAAGGCACTGCAACTGATGTATCTACACCTAAAAACCCAATATCAACAAATTATTTTGTTTAATAATTTAAAAAATTTATAACGCGCGATTACAGAAAATGCCTACTAATAAAATTGCACGTATTCGAATCCAAATACTCTTGTGCTTGAGTTTTCACTCTCTGACATGCTCTTGGTACAAGTGAGCATAAACCATATAAAGATTCCAAAGTTTTTAGTGGTGGACCTCGTACAAGAATCTGCACGCCAATTAAAACCGCATATAAAATCTGACGAAACTGTTCTTGTCCTAACATTCGTCTTAACTTTCGTAAAATTAACATAGAATTTAAGTTTGACACTTCGTTAAAATCAGGTATTCGAACATCTACACTTAAATTAACAGGAGATTTTGCATTAACCAATGTAAAGCCTTCTTCAGTTTCTGCAAGTTTAATAAAGTATTAAAATGTTAAGAATAAACTAATCGTTAGTTTAATTAAATTTTATTTTAAAATCTTACCTAAATGATGTTCTATGGTAAAATTCACTTCTTCATCCAGTAAACTCATGGGTAATATTTCTATAAAATGTCTTGCTCCAGCACTTAATATCCAAACAAACCACATATGGATTCTAAAACAGCAAATAAATGTGTTAAATACCTTTTAAAATATTTTACAATATTCTAATTTTGAATATTATTGTTTTACCTTACAAACACATGCTTTTCATTTGTTATTTCACTAAGAGCTCTAGTTTGCTTAGTTGTACTTGGCTGGGATCCTGGTCCACCATTAGCTGTTGCTAAGCGAACAACCCTCTGTGGACACTCAGCTTCTTCAGCATTGTATTTCTTTTCTGCTAAATCCTGCAATTCCCGAATAACTTCCTGCAAATTATCTACAAGAAAAGGCCACATATTCAATAAAAATTGTTTGTCTCTCATGAATACTATAAAGCTGCACCACCTTCGTAATCCTCTAGCCTACAAATACATATTTCTTTTATTTAAAATTAGATATTTTCATAATACAAATATGTAAAACATTTCATACTTGTGCATCTTTTAGAGAAAAAGTATAACTTAAAACATGACCTCTTGATTCATCACCAAAATAGCAAACTCCTTCCTTCCCAGAATGTACTTCACAGCTTAAACTCCTGAGAAAGTTATATTTTACTAATAATGTTAATACAATAATATTTGTCTTAATAATTATATATACACATATATAAAAGAACTTTGTTAATTTACCTTACGCAAGCATGTTTAAGGAGAGCTCTAATATCCTGCATCAGAGATTGTTGAGACGAAAGGAAAGAGATTCGTGAATCATGTTCATTGCTTAAATATTTGAGATTACCCAGACTACGGCAGCCCTCACAATGTTGCAGTTCAGATGGATACTCCTGTGCTTGTTTGAAGATCTCCTTAGGCCCATAAAATTACTCGTTTATTAATAATGCTTTTTCCCAGATTACGTGGGTTGAGGGCTTTAGAGTTTAGTGTGAAATTACTCGTTTATTAATAAAGCTATCCCCGGGTTACGGGGTTGAGGGGTTTAGAGTTTATTGTGTAATTACTCGTTTATTAATAATGCTTTCCCCGGGTTACGTAGTTAAGGAGTGTCAAGTTTATTGTGTAATTAGTCGAGTTACAGATGTGGTTGTGCTAGCTTAATAATTAAGCTCGCGCTGGCTGCGTTTCTCGGAAGAGACCGATGCAACAAAATAGAAACCAGTTGGTTTTATCAACAAAAAATTAGCAACAAAATATGCCGTTGGTTTGATGAAAAAATATCAATTACGGCACGAGTTAGAGAGACGGTTGTGCCAGCTTAAGTATTACGTTCGCGCGGGCTGTGTTTCTCGGAAGGGACTGGAGCAACAACATAAAAACCAGTTGGCCTTTTCAAAAAAAAATTAGCTACAAAATATGCCGTCGGTGTGATGTAAAAATATTAATTTGGGCCGGAGTTACAAAGGTGGTTGTGCTAGCTTAATAATTAAGCTCGCGCTGGCTGTGTTTCTCGGAAGGGGCTGAAGCAACAAAATAAAAACCAGTTGGCCTTCACAGCAAAAAATTAGCAACAAAATATACCGTCGGTTTGATGTAAACATATTAATTAGGGCCGGAGTTACAGATGTGGTTGTGCTAGCTTAATACTTAAAAAAAAATTAGCAACAAAATATGCCGTCGGTGTGATGTAAAAATATTAATAATCTATAAAATGGGTAATAAAAATGGAGGTATAGATAATATTAATGATAAAACGCTAAAAACATTAGCTAAGCATTTATCAGACCCATTAGCTCACCTTTTTAACCTGTGTCTAGAAAAGGCAATATGGCCTGATGCACTAAAGTTAGCTGAGGTTATTCCCTTACACAAATCAAAGGATAAACATAGTGCAAATAATTATAGACCTATATCACTGATCTCAAATCTTGCAAAGATCTTTGAAAAAATGATTCATAAAAGAATTACTAATTTCATGGATCAATGTGATATTATTGCTAATAA
>UCOM01002692.1:0-23779 GCA_900474385.1 Ormyrus pomaceus | reverse complement strand
GGGGGGGGGGGGGGGGACCTTAAGGTCGTCCGTTCGTGTCACGGCCCCTTCCCCTCTCCCTCTCCTCCTCCTCCTCCCCCCGTGTTCGCCTCCTCCCGCGCTCCGGAGGAAGAACCAAATTGAGAGATCACCGGTAATGCGAGACTGTGGCTCGCGAGAGGCTGCTGCGAGGGGGAGGAAAGCGCCGAGGAGTGCCATTGTCGGAATTTATGGAACGGCGTTGCGTGTATACGGTTGCGCTCGTTGCTAAATCCGAGCTTACGCGTTATGTATTAATTAGGTACGACGGGTATTTCGACGCGAGTGACCGAGGATTTCAGTCGGATGTGAGAGGTTTTCAGCGGAGAATTATTTTGTAAGAGACTTGCTTTTAATTAGGCGGCAAGTGGAAGTAGTAGCTAATAATCAACATTTTTCACTTGCGAATAGCGCTGTTGCATCGAAAAAATGATAGTTTACCGATAGCCCGTACAAAGGAATCGACGGTACTACAAATAAAACTCCCTCTCAACATCCCGCCCCGACAACAATGCTCGCAAGTCCTCGTTTTAATTACTGACATCTTAATACGGCGAAGCTCGGCTCGGGGCAGAGGAGAGACGTTTAATTCGCCAGACAGGAGAGCGAGCGCGACACACACGTGACTCGGCGCGTCCTGGAAGCTCCATTCCAGGAAGTACCTCGGCGTTCGAGCGAACAAGATCGCATTATTCATGCGTCCGATTGCCCGTCCCGGCGACTTGTTCCTCCCCTCTCGGAGAGAAAGAGAGAGAGCGCAAGGTGTGTCTGCCGAGCAAAAGAAAGCCCGGGTAATAAGCCCCCCGATACGTCGTCGCCGGCCTAAGTACGATAATTGACACGTGCGCAAGCGCCTCGAGCTAAGCGAGATAAGCGGCCCCGCGGCAACGAGAGCAAGCTTCTGGTGTACGCGCGCGCAGCTTTCTTTTTACCGCGGACATTTGTTCTGTCGCCCGAGCGAGTCGAATAGAGCTGCTAAGGATGCGTGAAGCGTCATGTTCATTTGTACTTCTGTGAATTGAGATGTCGCGAGATATATAAGCTGTGTGCTACCTTGCAGTCTTTTTGTCATTGCAGCCTTTCGCCTCGATTTGCTCAATAAAAAAGTGAGCTTTTCAAGTCGCTGCTTTCGAATGTAAAAAGAAAAACAGCGAAAATTGAAATTGTTATCCGGCGAGGATCGGCGACTTCCTCGACCTCCGAGCCCCTCATTTAAACTTCATCGCGGCCTCGGCGATTTCGAAAACCGTATCGTCAATCCTGCTTACGGCCCCCTCCCTCTCTCCCTCCCCGCCGAGGCATCGACGATTTACAGCGGCTCTATAATGCCGCGCGGCGAACACGGCGCGATGTCGGAGCTTCCCTCGACAGCTACCCTCGCGCGTGTAAATAGCCGCAATCTATAACGCAATAAGCTCTCTCTCTCTCTCTCGCTCTCGCGGCGCAAAAAAGAAAGAATAGCCCCCGCGTACAGATCCACTTGCTTTGGGCGGGCAGAGTCAATGAGCACAGCGGAGGCAGAGAGAGAGAGAGAGAGAGAGAGGTTGAGCTCTCACTTAGCGGCGACGGTGTCACGATCTCTCGGACGGCGGGCATTAGCATATCGCGCTGCTCGTGTATGTGCAGGCCTGGGTCGTGCCCTCGGACCGGGTTGTACGTGTGTGAGGACTCACTCAGGGGCCTGTTACCACCGAGCTCTAAAGTCGCGTGTTGCCCGAGCCGTCACGATCAGGATCCTATTTGCATAGCGCCCCGGAGAGATGAAGCTGCTACCGAGCAGCTCCGACTCCTTGTAGTCGAGCCTCTCATCTTCGTTCCTTCGTTCGTTCGTTCGTTCGTTCTTCTTCTTCGCTCTCTTGCCCCTTCGTTCGAGTCGTTGTGTCGACTGAGCTTCCTCGTCGCTGCGAGTCGTTATTCCTGCCCGGTGATAACGACGCAACGAGGAGGGAGGCTGAAAAATAAAAAGCTTTTCCGGTGGGTTAAGTATAGCCGATCGATCGATTCCACCGGCGACGAGGAGGGCTCGGAGAAATGCTCTTAATAGTTGTGGAAATGGTAGTAAGCGTCTGATTAATACTTTTCCTTCATTTAGTCTTATACATTAAAGATCGAGAATTTATCATCGGTTCGTTCGACAAAAGCTTCGCCCCTCCTCCTCCCTGAATTTACGCAGCGCTCCGACTAAATTTCCCTGCCGATTCGCATAGCTATATCGAAAAAAAGCCGCCCCGCAAGACAGATAGAAAGAAAGCAGCGGCGGCAGCGGCGTTGGCGAATAATAGCCCGGTGTGCGGCGCGTGTGGGAAAGTCATCGGGCGGAAAAGCCCATGCTCGTAGCCGCGGAGAGACATAAAGACCCTGGCGAAGGTGCACGGTATTGGTTCCGAGAAAGGGCCCTTATCAGCCCGCGGATATGTTAATGGCGGCCGTGTTGCCTCCCCCCCCCTCCCTCCCAAGATATATTGCACCCTGCACCGACGCACTGAGTTTAAACTCTCTCTCCTCTCTCTCTCTCTCTCTCTCGGAGGTCGCCCGAACGGCTATATCACACCCCCTCAATTAAAACTGTCCCGCTCGTATTTAAGCCCTTTCCTCCCCCCTTTTTTTAGGAGAGAGTACCTTATGGGGGCCTTATTTTTCCGCTACTCTCGCATCGGGAGCCAACTTGCCGGCTGCGTATTTTAGGCGCTATCGCCGAGTATCTAAAGGCTACGATTGAGAGCTGGAAAGAGGGAGATTAGGGGGAAGGAGAAAAAGGGTTAGTTTAAACGATGAGATTCGAGCGGGAATTCAGCTATTATTTGTAGGCGTGACGACAAACTCTGTATTAGATGTTTATCGAAGGTGGAAGTGCTGCCTATTTTTAGATGTTGGTGTAACTTTATCGTTGAAGCTTTATCGAAAAGGAAATTAGTGGCTTTTTAATTTGGATCAAGGATAAAAGATAGCGAAAGTTTATCGAAACTATTTATAAAAATTAAAATATTAAATAATATGCTAAAGAATATTGTTGAGAGAAAAAAATTTTTATTTTGGAAGAATGTACAAGTCCCAATTAAACATTTTACCAACCAAGCACCACATATTACACATAAGAACGAGCTCTTTTTCCTTGCGTTTTCGCGATAAATTTTCTTGCGTAAAACTATTACCAAGAAAATTACTTGCATTCAACGTAACACTTCATTTATCAAAAAATGATTCATACCTTTATACTTAAAACTAATTATGTTCCTGATTAAAAAGACATTTTTAAAGCCGATAAAAATTCTCAATTTCAATTTCTAATTCAACGTCATCTTTGCGTTATCTAAACTAAACAGTTTTAAACTGCAAAAAAAAAATATAAAACAGTCGACCGGCCCTTGGCGACTAATCGCGCCCAAACCGATCCCCCCCAGCGGAGCCCAATCCCTATCGCTCCAAGGGCAGCCCCGACTTGCGTGCCGCGGCAATTATAAGAATCTCGTTGCATAGGTGGCGAGCCTCCTTCGCTAGGAGAGGACGCGCGCACGCGCTCCTCATATGAGATCCCGCCGGGCCGATACAGCCGCCGCGCTCCAGAAGGAAGCTCTCTCTCTCGCAAGAAGAGTCGCGCACCACAAGGATGCGCTCCGCTCGGCTCATCGTGACTCTATCTCGCCCAGGTATCTTCTCTTCTCGGGATTTCAGGACTCGCGGGCAATTAAAACGTCCTGCCCCCCCCCCCCCCCCTCCACCCGTCGGCCGCCCCCATCGATATTCCGGAGGATTTCGCCCGGCCCCGCGAATGTATATATCCCATAGAGCACACGAGAAGCGGCCCGAAAGTGTCCGCGTGACTTTTATCTCTTAATTAATACGAATGAAGCCGGCCTCCGAGGAGGAAGTAACTCGTCTTCTTTTGTCCTTGCTGCGCGGCTCTCTGTCCGATCGCGTTGTGCCCCGGGAGAGAAAGAGAGAAAGAGCATCGCTGCATCGAGCTGATGTTCATCCGCTCTTTTTACTCGTGTACCTCGGGCTCTTGTCTGCCGGGAGGAATCTTTTGCCGAATTATTAGATTTGGTGATCGGCTCGATTGAGGGGATTTTCGAATCAAACTGGAATATTCCAGTTGAATTGGCTATTGGGAAAATTTTACGTATTTCGAAATGCTCTAATTTATTCTTAGAAAGTTTCCTAGCGATTACAATAGTAATTTATCTGTCGCTTATCGATTGGGAAATTATCTTGTTTATCGAAGAGAATGTCAGGATGTTTCATTATTGTACTTTAGTAAAGATCGCTTTTCCACGGAAATGTTTATTATGTTCGTTGAGAAAATTGTGAAACTTCCGCTGTATTAATTTCCGATTTATCAATTTTTGTATTAATGCGATGACAACCTTGATGACAAACTAATAAAAAGAGAAAATTTTCAAATCGAATTCGAAACTAGTTCATTGAAAGAACATGACAAATCGTTTGATAAGCTGAAAATTCATTAAGATATCGAAATTGGAAAAAGGTGGATAAACAGCAATTCTCGTTGTTTCTAATTGCGATCTATTTAAAGTAAAATTATTTATTGCACGCGAAACGAGCAACGTCTAGTTTCTGCACGACGAAAATTCGTCAATAATTTTTAGCCAACAGCTGGCAACTCACACGACTGATTAAAAATCAAACGACAAACCACGATACAAGCGCTCGAAGCCATCATCGCCGAGTCACCATTAAAACTCGCTTGCCCTAAATCGATCATTGCCCGACAACGTGACTAAGAATCCCAAAAACCCCGTGGAGAGGTCGAAAAATATATCCAAAATTAGCAAGCGCACGCATACCGTCGGGCTCTCCTCCTATCTCCCGGAAAAGCCAGGGCGGCCCCGAAAGGAGGCGAGGGCGATCCGGCAAGCGGGCTAGATAGAGATAAAAAAAGGGGGAAGAGCGGAGATAAGGAATCTAAGCCTGGTGCTCGAGAGCGCTGCGCGATACGGCGCGTCGGGGAGAGATACAGTCAGTCTCTCTCTCTCTCTCTCTCTCTCTTCCCCGCGCACGCACGGGAGGGGGGTAGAGAGAGAGAGAGAGAGAGAGAGAGAGAGCGAGGGGCTAGAGGAGGCTCACGCACCGCCGGGCCTCCATTAGGGACGCAGACGCTCCGAGCGACGCGCGCGTATACAGTCGTCCTGGCGAGAGAGAGTTTTTTTTCTCGTCGTTTTGTCGTCCGCGCTCGCGTGCTAAGTGTGCCGTGCGGCTTCTTGCTGTTCCTCTTCGCGCGAGTTTATTATCCGGCGCGCGCGGCGGCGCCTACCGCGTTACGCCGCCGAGGAGGCTGGAGAGGAGAGGAATATGGTGCTGCTCGAGCGCAGGATTTCCGGTTTTAAATGTACGCATCGACGAGCTGAGTTTTGTTTACTACATCGCGGTTCTCCAATGGGTTCGTGTGGAATTTGGTTCTTTTGTTTTTGTTTGGTGGTTTTGGGTTACCTGAGCACGATTCACGGTTTTCGGTGCGGTTTACGGCTCGTTCGGTTTATTTTGCTTTTAGTTTCTTCTTTACGAGAGTTGGGATTGGAAGTTGAGTGTTGCGGAATAGTTGTTTTTTTTTTTCAAATTTTTAGTAATTGGCTTTGAAACAGTCGTTACTTGTTGAAAATCTTTTAAACTTGCATTTTATTAATTTTGACGAAAGTTATGAAAACATAAGCGCATGCAGAAAGAAATTTTTTAGAAATATTGTTTTTCGAATTGAAAAAGGTTTTGCACGTTGAAACGCTAGAAATGATATTTTAACGGTGTAATAGTTGAATATATTTTGAACTAAAACATATGACAATTTGAGAGTATTACACTTATTTATTAATGTTGATAACATCACAATGATGCTTATACAGTTTCCAATTATATCCAGGGATAATACGAATTTTTTCAAACAACGATTCCCCTTCATCTCAACTAAACCCGAAATCATCTTTCGTCAACGTCAAATCTACCTCCTAACCAGCGAACAAAGTACATCTCTCATCCAAAGTCCACTCGACGAACGAAAAAGTTCCTCCGAACCAGACAACACCCACCGTGACTATCGCCTCGTATAACCCAAACCGCCGGAATCCCGCTCTTTATCAAACTCGCGGGGAATTCTCATTAGTCAGATCCCAATCTCCAATTATTCATCGCCGTATACTTCCGATATATAAGCTCTCCGTCGGCTCTGTGCAATCAACAAACACGTAAATCCATCCGTTTTTTCCAGGGGAGGATGAGGAGTGGAGCGATTCGGAGAAGACACCGTCCGTGAGCAGCGGCCTGGAGGGTTGCGGCTCGGCAGTCTCCAGTCCCTCCGGGCAGCTGGTCGACGAGGAGCTGGTCGCCCTGCCGCCGCCGCCGCGACTCAGCGCCGCGGGACTGCCGACGCCCGACGACGTCAGGCTCAGGCTCGGCGCCCTCAACGACGATGTGCGCAAGAGGCTCGCCGACGAGATCGAGGTCAGTGTGCATGTTGGTACGAGAGAGGAGCTACCTGTTGGCGGCACGTATAGCCGCGGCTGCGGAGGTTATCGCCCACGTGCCCCGATGACGTATTTTAATTAGAAATCGCTTTGTTAGTTTTAATGCCTCTCGAGGAGCGATAAAAGCAATCGGGGGACCGATGGCGATACCGCGGAAAATGACTAATTAAACGAGATTGCGTTACGCTCGCTGTTTAGTCTTTCTGTGTTTCGTGCGAGGCTTTAGTTTTATTTCGTGCTCTTTTTTTAACTTGGATTTCGCTTGGCGCGTGGAAAGAAACGTTGATTATGATGGTTTCGTTAAAGTTAAAACATTACATTCGTTTTAATTAAATAATGACATCGGTCTGAATAAATGAAATTTCTTTTAAAGTGTTATTCTTTTGAAAAATATTTATCGAGTTGAGGCAGTCTTTTTTTGCAAAATTACTTTTCGATTACCCACAATCAACGAGGAAAAGTTGACGCGAGTCGAGATACCATAAAATATAAGAAAATCTAATCACGCGGTATATCACAGCTTTTAACACGCTGACGCACACGTCATTCTGATTTAATTGACGTAAACGCTGCATACAAGATATATTATACAGTTACGTGTTAAATCTAAAGTCAAGCGCTGAAATTTTTAGTCTACCGTTACACAAAACTAGTTTCCGATAATCTGGAGCCTGAATCACCAGGCTCCCGTCAATTTCCGATTAACTTTCAAGTCATTCCGTCGTTTCTCAACCCGACATTTAAATTTTGCAATTCTAAAACTCCCGCCCCGCTTTGCAGAACGTTCGAGCCCTGCGGAACCAGCACCACCAGCAGCAGCAGCATCATCATCATCATCATCACCACCAGCAGCGGCCCCCCTCCCGGCCGCCCTCGGTGCAGGACTCGTCGCCCAAGTCCCGTCCGGAGGCCGCCGACGAGGACTCGAACTTGGCGGTGCGCGAGGACGAGCGCAGCGCCTCCTCCTCCTCGTCGAGCAGCGGCAGCCTCCGCCGCGGCCAGGCCCTGCGCAGGGACTCGGAGGAGTCGTCGCGCACCAGGTGCCCCTCCGCCGGCGACGAGGTCGCCGAGCCGAAGCGGCCCCGCCTCGAGGAGGAGGCGGCGGCCGTCGCCGCGCCCCGACTGAGACTCAATGCTAGTCTGGCGACGGACCCGGCGCTACGACCCCAGGCCGTCGCCGCTCTTACTATTAAACCCGAGAACGCCGCCTCGCCGCCCAATCCCACGCCGCCCCTCGCCGCCGGTATTCAGAACGGTGAGCTTGAGAGAACAATTATTGTTATTCTTTTAAACTTTTTAATCGGTTCATCTTTTCAAATTTTTCTGACGTATTTTCTCTAATCTTTTATCTACCATCGAGACTTCTTTGAAATCTCTAGGATCTACATCTCTTCCAATTTCGATAAAATCTTTGCTACTTGGCAATCTTTTTATCTATCTTAATAAATCATTGTAATGATCGATCTATTCTATAAAACGCAAAACTTTGTTTTATTTATATACTCCACGTAATAACATCATTTAATTCGCCTTGCCTCAATCCCCTTATTATACACAACGTCTAAGAAATATCTAACCCGCAGCGATAGCAACGGGCCACCTCTTCGTGCTGCCCAACGACGCGAAGGACAGCCTGACGGTGGAGGCAGCAGCGGCGGCGGCTGCAGCGGCGGCGGCCGCCGCGGGACGCCCGACGCCTCTGATCTGCCCGCCGTGCGGCATCCGGTTCAGCTCGGCGAGCACGCTGGACGCCCACCAGAAGTACTACTGCTCGCACCGGCCGCGCCTCGAGACCGACGCCGAGAACAACGACGAGGACGACGACAAGGGCGGCGCGGCCAACGCCGGCTCGGCCGGCTCCGCGGTCAAGTTCGAGGCGCGCAAGGCCTACGCCTGCCCGCACTGCTCCTACAGCGCGGACAAGAAGGTCTCGCTCAACCGACACATGCGCATGCACGCCGCCTCGCCGGTCCAGCCGGTGCCGCCCGCACCCGCCATGCAGCCCATCAACGCCGCCCCCGCGACCGGACACAACGCCGTCGTCGCCGCCAACGGGAGCATCAACGACGAGCCCGAGAAGTACTGTCGGAACTGCGATATCAGGTTGGTCCTTTTTAACATTAACTCAGGTGTCTAAGAGTTCCGGTATTGCTTTATTGTTTACCCTGGTAGAAAATTAACCATTTGGCCTGATTGAATAACAAACAGTTGAACTTCAGCATCTCTTCAGCAAATGTTTATTGTTAAATATGTTAAAGAGTTCATGGTCAAGCCGTTCTAATAATAATAGTAATGAATTACGTTATCCTTCATCATCTGCTGACCATATCAAACGCTGAAAGCGTGGATATGGTCGTCGTGGGCCATCGTGGCTAAAAACGAGTTTTCTCATAAAATGTATAATCTTTCTTCGGCAGGTTCAGCTCGCTAAAAACGTACCGGGCGCACAAGACGCACTACTGCAGCACGAGGCACGTGGTGAAGGACACCCCCACAGCGTCGACGCCGTCGGCGAGCACGGCCACCTCGTCCCTGAAAGGATCACCGCCGACGAGCGCGAGTCCCGGCGACTCGCCGCCGCCGCAGCCCTGCCTGGCCCTGCCGACCAACCCGATCATCATCGTGCCGTACTCGCTGGTGCGAGGCGCCTCGGTCCTCGCGGCCCCGGGCCTGCCCGCCCCCGACACCCCCTGCTTCCTCATGCCCAACGGCACCCTCCAGCCCATGACCCGCGGGCCCACCACCACCACCAACACCCCCACGACGATCGTCTCGACCATCTCGGGGATGGAGTCGCCGGCGCCGACGCCCGTCGTCGCCCCCAGCGTCCTCAGGGCGGCCAACAAGCCCGCCACCCCCGTGGCGATCGGCCCCGCGCCACCCAACTCGCCCAACTCGGCCGCCTCCGCGCCCCTGGATCTTAGCGTCAGGAGGTCACCGGTAAGCACGTCGAGCATTAAACTTGATTATTAGCATTAACTAATTTCAATTGCTTCGTAGCTCTATAAATATATCTTACAACCATAGTCGCACAGCTCACTTATAATAACCCACAAATTCGCACCGCCATTACCACAATAATCCAGCTGTCTCTATAAAAAGTCTGTGAATCACAACTGATTCATGTTCCCCAGGACCACGAGAAGGAGAACCGAGTCTCGCCGCTGCCCTCGTCGCTGCCGCCGCCGGGCAGCCCCCGTTCCCGCGGCAGCGTCAGTCCGCGCGCCAGGTCCATGTCGGCGGCGCAGGCGCCCGACCGGATTCCGCCCACGCCGCCCACCGAGCTGGCGCTTAGACTCGCGGAACTGCCGCCGCCGCCCGTTCCCGGCGTACTCGTCAAGCAAGGCGTTTCCAGGTACATATACCGGTTGCCTCCTTTTTTTTTTCTTTTTCTTTCGTCCGACGCTCGGGGAAAGCTACCGAAACTTTTCCTTTCTTTCGATTCGATAAATCACGAGAGCTCGCTATTTAATCAACAGATGCAAGGAGTGCAACATTGTGTTCTGCCGTCACGAGAACTTCGTCGCCCATAAAAAGCACTACTGTCAAGCGCGCGAGAGCAGCGTGACGAGTCCACCGCCGCCGGATACGCCCTCGCCGCCCCTCGTCCAGTTGATTTGTGTCGCCTGCGGTATCAGGTTCGCCTCGATGGACAACCTCGTCGCCCATCAATCCTACTACTGTCCCAAGAGAACCGAGCCTCCGGATCATTCTTCGCGCTGCCCCAAATGCAAGGTTCGTCCTCGACATTGCGATTTTGATCGCGTTGCACCGCAAACGGCTTCCTGCCATTTGCCTGCACGCCGAGTCCCTACGAGTGAAATTCAGTAACTGATAAATCTATTAATAGGCGCCGATCGACGCAGCCACGCCGCACACCTGCGCCGTCGGACAGACCGGCGGCTGGAGATGTCCGGTTTGCGGAGCGGTCAGTCCCACTGCCGGCGCAGCTCAGCGACATATGGACTCCCATCAAGGTGTCAAGGCTTTTCGGTGTACGATCTGTCGGTATAAAGGTAACACCCTCCGAGGGATGAGAACGCACATCAGGATGCACTTCGAGAAACGCGGGGCTGATCTTCAGGTTCATATTTATCGATTATTGTGACTTAAAGATCATTTTTTAGATTGCTAAGTACCTGCGATTACTTTAAATGTGTGTGCAGTACGTGGCATCGCTTCGTAATTTCGATAATTTCGATTTTGTTTTAAATTGCAAGATGCGCCTTTTGTTTGGTACGGACAAATACCCCGTAATATTTTAGAGATAATATCTTGAGTGAGTTAATTAAAAATATACAAATACAAAGGAATCGCAAGTTTAGCATTTAAAAAAATGAGTGTTCAAGTTACAAAATTGATTCATCAAAACATAAATCATCCAAGTTACATCTTAAAAATCCTATTTCTAAATTCACTCGTCAATATTTCAGGAGGAGAATTACATAACGTGTCTATTGGAGGACGACGTAACTGCCCCGACCCCAGAACCAGCACCGGCGACTACTCCCGAAGAAATTCCGTCGGACCCGCAGCAGCAGCAGCAGCAGCAGATCAACGGCAAAACCGATACCATCGTGCGCAAGAGTCCGCAACCACCGCGGCCGGTTACAACGTCGCCGGCGGCTTCCCCCGCACCTACGGTCCCATCGCCGACCAATTCTGGCAAAGTGAAACAGGAGCGCGAGGACACCCCACCCCCGCCACCGCCGGAGGAAAGCCTCGACGAATCGAAACCCGGGCCACGGTACTGTCGGTCCTGCGACATCAGTTTCAACTACCTGAGCACCTTCATAGCTCACAAGAAGTACTACTGCTCGAGTCACGCTGGCGAGGCCAGCAACAACAATAACAATAACAACAACAACAACGCAGCGGCCGCTTCTCCGGCACCGATGACCAGCGGAAGGACCGAGGCGTCCGTACTATAAGGCGTGTGTAGTAGCTCTCTTTGTATCGACTGCGAGGAGTGTCTGTGATTGATCGGACGATCGATCGCTATACGGTCCGGAGGAATTCTCTTCTCTTTCGCTTCTTCTTTTTTTTTTTTTTTTTTGTTTTTATACCTTACCTTCTTTTCTTCTGCCGTTGTGGATTTCGATTTTTCAAAGGCGGCCAAAAAAGTGAATAATAAATAACTCTAGGAAGCTCGTATTTGTTTATTTTAAAAAATTTAGGTTTAACAAAATTAAGTTTATAAATTTTAAATTGTTCGTTGTTGCTGTCTATCTTTGAATTCTTAGCTAATTTTTTAGAGGAATTAGTTTCTAATCAGAATTTTGAGTCCATAACGGTATTCTATTCTCTTTTTCGTACAAGTATTTGTATATGAATTATCAGAGGGACTAAATGTTAATAATCTTTATATTTTGCTATTATCCTATGTTGATGTATAGTTTTTAAATTTTATAAATATCCTTATTAATTTTATAAAAAGTGATACGATTTTAATAATTATAGATCTAAAAGCGCGCTTTTGCAAATGCATTTAATAATATTTTCCCTTCATTTACGAAGTACAATACTATTTAGTCATAACAGTCCTTCTAATAAGTCTCTTTGCACGGCAGTAAATGTTGAAGATTAAAGACTTTTACTCCACTTTTTGTCACAATAAAGAATGTCTTTCTTAAAGGTCCGTAGATCTCATTTTCTTCAATCTTTTCTTTAACTTTACAAGTTCTTCTTTTTTAAAGTCTCGATTATCAAAATCTGAGCAAAGCGTTGATCCGAACAGCGCAATAGGACTGTTACTTGTTGCCAGTTTATGTATACATTTAAAGAATATTATAGATATTGTGTGATTTTTCCGTTAATCCAAGGAATCGTTCGTACATGTAAGATTCAAATTACCAACAAAGCAGTGTACATACGGCATTATGTTTTTCAAATGACGTGCAAAACGTTAGACGTTCGCACGTTAGCCAAGGGAAAACCTATTAGGATTATATAGTACTGTTATGTCAAACTGTACATATAACTGACTAGTAAGAGAGAAAGTGGTAGAGTGAAAGAGTGCGAGAAAGCGAGAGAGCAAATGAAGGCAAAAATATGGATGGATGTATATGATCTCTAATTCAGAAGGATTAGTCGAGGATATAAAAAAGATTTTTCTTAAGTTATCGTAAAATTACAAAAAAATATGTTAGTATAAAAAAATCTTTTGTAAATAGTAAGTTTTTTACATCTTTGGATTGTTAAGAACATCCGCATGTATGTATAAATTAGTAGTTATTAAAAGAAAAAATATAATTTTTTTAAAAAAATTTTATTTTAGTATACGTTTGGGAATTCTATCCTCGATTGATCTAAACGAGTCTCGTATTACTTTTAAAAATGAGGATCTTGAACTCCTATCAAAAATAGAAACACAATAAGGGTGTGCAATCTCATGACTCTTTAATAATCTCGTAGCATAATAAATATACCTTAGACTCAAAGGAAACTGATACAAGACGAATGTAAAATGTTGTACAGTAGAGGAGTAGAGTATTAAAAATCGTAGGGAAAAAAAAGAACCGATTCTGAATGATACCAATCTCAGTTTGTGAATCTGTTAAGTTATGTTGCAATATAACATTTAATATATTATTATGTAATACCGAGTAATTACGCGCCCCTCAATAATAAAACTGCGCTCATATTCTCTTCAGCACTGGGAAAGCGATTCTTTTCATTCATTGCACTCGTTGCATCAGTCTACGAGAAGTCTCAGATCGATTCTAATTAAATATCGATAGTTTCTTGTTAATCTACTTTTTTATTAGAAACTAAATTAAAAACTTTCAAGACTCGAGTGGGATTTTTCGCGGACTAAATATATACAAAAAAGTTTTGTTCTTAAATAAATTATTTGTTGAGTATGTTGAGGAATTGCGAGTACCATCATGCGGAGAGACAAAAATGTAAAAATTAGATATTAAGGCCAGTGTTATATGTATACGCAGTGTACTACTCATATCATATGATGAAAAAAAAATCATGGAAGTTCATAAATTTCTTCGCGCGAACATTTTACAGTGACACTATTTCTCATACGGCGTGGGTGTTCAAAATACGTTTGAGCGAGAAGACGAAATAAAGAGGGAAGAGTGACGAAGAAGAATAATAAAAGTAAAGAAAACGTGCGCCAGTATCGATCCATTGTGATATCAATTAATTATTGTATGAACGAAAGAATCTAGCATAGCATTCTGCCGTGAACTTTTACACAACGTATGGATTAATCGCTAATGGAGATTGTACTCTGGATAGGTGTAAAGAAGCATGTGGAATTTGATATTATTTTATTAAAAATCTCTCGAGTTATCGTTTACTAAAGAAAATGAGCAGAGTACGTCCATCTTACGAAATTCAATAATTACGCTGTTATAAAAAGCATTTCTCGATTTTGGCATGTGTGATGTTAATCCCTTATAACAACCTACCCTATTTCTCTCTCCGTCAAAGTCTCAACATTTTAGACTTACGTTTATTGTTTTTATTTTGATAGATGAATTTTACACAAGATTATATAAATATGTAATAAATATATAAACATATGAATAAAATGCTGCAACATTTAATTGAATTTTCTTTTGTTCTTATATCTTCATAATCTTAATTATGCTATCTTTACAATTAAATAATGTTTATTTAAAGAAGAAAGATGCATCCAATAATGGTGTGCCCAATTCATCATCTGATGACTCATATTCGTAATCACTAAACTTCTTTTGAAGACGATCATGATAAGGACAATAGCAGTCGCTGTCACTGTCGCTATCACTATCATCAGATTCAGTTTCAACGTAATCTTTGTTTTCAGTGAACATAATCGAATTGTCTATTGGGTTCTTTTTTACAATGAAACATTTTATAACTTTTTCTTTTTGTTTTTTTTTTAAAGTTTTTGAATTGCTACCATAATTTTCTTCATATATCATTCTGATAATATCATCCTGCTGAAATATATTCAAATCTCTTTATATTAAAATTCAAATATTAAATTTCATTTATTTATTATTATTAATTATTAATACTTTATTATTATTTAATTTTTTAAGTACTTTTCACACATAAATAATAAATTTAAGAAACGTAAATACTTTTTTAAATGAAATACCTTTTCATTTTCCGAATGATCAATATCGACATCCATACTTGAATTACAAATTTCACTTTCTTTTTTTGAAGAGGTAAGCGGCTCTGTATTTGTGCTCAGAGATCGATAATTCTGAACGAAATCGTTACGTTTCTCTTTTAACTTTTCTTTTGCTTGTTTTCGAACGGATTCAATTAAATAAGTAGAATCATGTTTTTTACAATGGTATTTATACTTTTTTTTTAAGTGTAAAGCAGTTAGAAGTTTATTACGTTTTTTAGCACTCTTTTCGTCCTAAATATGGAAAGAAAAATGTAAAAATTTTAATTCTATATTATAAAAAGTATTATTTTATTTTACATTCGCTTACAAGTTTTTTTTCATCAGCCAAAGTTCCTAAAACTATTTCTTCCAATTTCATTCGTTTACGGGCATTATTTCCTTCTACAATTACTTCCTCTTCACGTTTGCGTTTTACCGAATCAGTGCTCTTTATTAAATCCATTATTACTTTTTTGATCGAACTACAAAACGGTTAATGCAGAGACGATAACTTTGCTACAATTTGGATATCGAATAACTATTTATATTGAACCCAAGCGACGGCTGTTAGTTACAATATCTACTCGAAAATGAAAGCTTCTCAAATGCTGATAAAATATAATTAATCTTCCCTTCTACACATACCCGTGAGAATAAGAAAAGGAAATTTTAAATTCAAATAAAAACTCACTACTGCCATCTGCCTGACATTTGTAACCAATTACGGCCTTGAATTCCTTGAATTCTTAGCTCTTAGCTAGCCAATCCGAATTCGACTGCTGATGCCGAATTGCCAAAGCGCCGTAGCCCTGTGGCCGGTGGTATAACCAAAAAGAAGATTCTCTGTAGCCCGCGCTGCATATCTATAGATATAAAACAAATGCACGACGTACAGTAAACGCACAGTATTCGTATAGTTACAGTAGCAAAGAAGTATGTAAAACTGTAAACAAAAAGTTAATGTAAGTAAGAAAAACGTTGAAACAGTGCACACTGCACAGTGCTTTTGTAACAATGGCAGCAATTTTACGAGTAAAAAGAAAGAAAGAAGAAGAACCATCAGATGCACTTTTAATTGCGTGCAAACGACCAAAAGTGGAATGTGATGACACAAGTTCAACTCCACTAACTGCACTTGTCAAATTCGCAGGAACTGTTGAAAAACATGTAAAAAATAAATCCTATCAGTTCTTTTATTTTTAACAAAATTTAAGCACTGTTTTAAATTTATATTATATTTTTAGGAAGACTGTTTGGTAAAACATATAACTAAATTACTGAGCAAGGATGAGCTGAAAGAAAATTATAAACAACACATTGTTGATATCACAAAAAAAGCACGATTAGAAACAAAGGAACATTCCAATGCAAATCGTTACAAAATTGTAAATAGCACGCGTTCATTAGATACCTCTCAAATAAAAGATCTCGAAGAAGATGTTATCAACATTGTGGATATAGAAGATACTAAAGCTACTTCAGAAATGAAGGTATGTAAAAAAAACATTCATTCAATTATAAATTAATAGATTTTTTCCTATACCTTATTTTAAATTATTTTTCAGAATGATGATGGATATGTCTATGATTTATATTATACACCAACGAAAGAAGTAATCGAGATAGAAAACTTGTTGTCTGTTTTACCTGTCCCAGAAGATTTAGTTTTTGAAAACTACGATGATGATAAAGACGCTAGGTATGATAATGAATCAGAAGACTCTAATTCAGAATCAAATTGGAAAAACGACTACCCAGATTCTGATCATTCAGATGATGAAACTTTAATCAAGAATGCAATGAAAAATTTAAATGTTGAAGATGAATTATCAAGTGATAGTGATAATTTTGTTTATGGACTTGAGGAAGAGGATGTTGAAAAGCATGGCTACAAATATGCACAATATAAAGCAAGAATGCTAAAAGAAAAGGAAAAATTTGAAGATACAGGTGTTATTGATTCAGAAGAAAGTTATGAAAGCAATGAATGTAATGAGACTGAAGAAGATGCTGAAAGTGAGAATGATCTAGAGGGATTTGATGGATATTATAACGATGAGGATTAAGATTGCAATTTTTTAGTGTAAAGTTTGTATTATGTAAAATTGTAAATAATTAATTTAATAAATTTAATTTTTTTATAGAAGTCATATGAAAGATACATTTCATTTTTTAAATCTGGATATACATAATTACATACACATATATATTTACAAGTACTTTTAATCATTAGCGATCAGTTTCTAATTAAGTTGATTAAGAGATCACGTTTAATAGTAGAGTATACATTTATTTTAAATCGGTCCTTTAAACCTATACGTAGAATCTTCCATTAATGTGATATAATCTTTAACATCTTTTATATATCTGCTTAAAAACTTATAATCCCTTCTTATATTAACTATTAATTGCTTAATATCGTTTTTTCTGAAATAAAACAAAATTTCCTTATTTATATATCTTTTGTAAAAAATACAATATCTTAACAACTTACCTAATATCACCCAAAACGCATATTACATCAATGTCATCCGGGCCAATATTATTAAAAACTTTAAGAACTAGAGATACTTTTAAAATTATATTTGTTTTCCTAGATGCCACCATAAAGGATATTCTAAAATGAGAAATTATTAAAATTTTTTTTGCTTAAATTTATTTTTAAAACCTATAAACGGGTATAAAAATAGAATACCTTTCATGATCTACATTCATTAAATTTAAAGCGCTTAATCGCTCCAAATCAAATTTGAATTTCATTGCAAAGAGAACTTCACTCGATATATAATCTAACAAAGGTAAAATATCTTCGTACATTTTATATTTTTCTAACAATTCACTGGGTTTTATCTTTGCTAACAATAAATTATGAACAATTTTTAATAAAGTATTTTTTGAATCAGCTGAAAGAAAAGTAAAAAAAATAAATATTTTTTTTATTATTTTCAAGATAATTCATTTATATACTTACAACGAAGAAGAGATATGATTTCTATGTTTTCAATATCTTTAATACAAGCTTTCTCAAATTCGTTTAATCTTATAATAACAACAAATGATTTTGTTATAAAATCAATAGCAACGGTTTTTGGAGTAATCGTTCGAATTTGCCAGATACACTCATCACTAAAAAATTTGTCATTTAGTAAGAAAAATATATTTAAGAATAAATTATGATTTTAAATGTAAACTGACCTTTTTTCATGTTTTCTTAAATCTTCTATTAATGATTCAAAAGATGTAAGAGGTTCTTCTACTGGTTCTTCAATTGGTTTTTGTATTACTTCGACTTCACATTCTGGTTTTGCAATTTTTTTCATTTTATTTTTCTTTGTTGCTTCTTTACATTTTTCATTATTCTTTATTTCAGACAAAGTGTTATTTTTTTCATATTTTTCTGTTTTTCTTGAAATTTGCTTACAATCTGGTGAACGATTTACTTTTATATTTTCTTTTGTTTCAGGTGACAAAATAATTTGATCATGTTTGCTTAAATTATTTGATGAATTTAGATCATTACTTTTAAGAACACTTTCATTTGTATTTTCATGCATACTATTTGAATATAAAAATGATGGAGGTTCAATTTCATCAAGTTCATTAGAAAACTTTTCTTGTAATAGATTTGATATTAAACTAGATTCTTTACTTTCTATGCTGGAAATGTCTATTGCATGTTCTCTTAGTTCTGTGTCACTTTTCATCACATTTTGTTCTTGGTTGCTAATTAATTTGGACTCCACTTGAGTTATTTTATCTGTACTTCTGCTTACAACATATGTCTTATTTGTTTCAACTTGATTTTCTATATTTGAATTAGCAGTTACAACAAATGTTTTGTAGGGATTTATTTGACTCTCTAGCTTTGAATTAGTATTTAAAACAAATGTTTTATTTGATTTAGGTTGACATTCTATTTTTGAATCAGTAATCACGACAAATGTTTTGTTTTTTTCACTTTGAACTATTTTTGAATCAGCATTCAAAACATAAGTTTTATCTATAAAAGGTCTATGAGAAATTTTTATTACAGTCTCTTCATTTATTACTGCTGGACACGGTGTTTCAGTTTTACATCCAGAAGTTGCTAATAATACATCAGTATTATCAGAAGGAAGTTTAATTAATCGGTTTTCATTATTTTCTTTGTTACAAATTTCCACTAAAGTATGTGCAGATCCAACCGTATTGGAAGCAGTATTCTTATTTCGATTTATAAATTCTTCTGTTTCTCTAAAATCAAACTTTTTCTTTGGAATTGGCAGTTTAGAAGAAACAGGAGCCACTTCCATGGAATCGTGATAAATTTGAATTTTACTACTAGGCCACTTACTGTGGTCCAAATCAGTTTGAGCAGCTGCGTTCTTTTCTATATCAATAGACATTCTTGTTGTAGTGCATGAATCGCTTACTTTATGATTAGAATGCCCAAAACTTTGATGTACCGTAATACTTTCATTTACAGGATACGCCTGTACTGTAGAAACGTTAACACTGACATGTAAGTTATTAATTTTATCTCTGGATTGACTTAAATTTTGTAAATTTCCTATATTACTTAATAATAAATTTGTTTGCAAACTTTTAGATGGATTAGAATGAGAATGTTGATTTTCTGGTTGTTTTAAATTAAATTCAGCAGTTTTTTCAGTCTCCATTGCAGTTAAAGGTGTTGTAATTGATTTACATAAAACATCTGTCTGAAGAGATAATTCATTGTTATCTTCAAAAACAGAAAATTTATTTGTAGGATGCTTATGGATTTCTGAGACTTCCATAGGTACAGGTATTCGGTCTAATTTCTCTTGCGGTTGATTTAAATTTTCTTTAGTATTCATACTAGGAATTGCTCCAAATATATTTCTTTTCTTAATACTTTCGCCACTATTTTTTGAATCTTTTTCAACAGCTTTTTCAGACATGCGATTATTTTTATGTGTAGAATCCGATTGTTGGAAAAGATTATTTTTCTCTAATGAAGCCCTCAAAACATTTATATCGTTACACGAAGAATTATAATTATTTGGTGTATTCATGCTTTCATCTTTACTATATTTTTGACTTGGTAAATTTATAGATGCGCATAAAGTATTTAACTCATCAGATGTTAATCTATGAACTGTTTCATCTCTAAAACTAATTCTTTCAGTATTATCATCATTGCCTCTGTTATAATTGGAAACGTTTCCCGTTCTTTGTATATCATCTAACTTTTTTGATGAAATACTTTGATTGTTATAATGATTTAGCTTATTTAAATCATTTTTTGGATTCACTGACATTGGTAACATTCTAGAAAGCTCGACATCCTGAAGATTTCTTTTTGGTTCATGATAAGAATCAAAATCTCTAGGCCTTTTCCTTGAAATTTCAGTCTTCTGAAGATCATTGTCATTTTTATGTCGAGTTGTCAAATCTCTTACAGTAGTCTTAGATATAGGCAATATAGTTGTCATTTCCATAAAATCATTGTTGTTTTTCGATTGTCTATTTTCTCCATTTTCGTTCAGAGAATTACTGTTACTATTTCTTGCAGGAAGCATATTTGACATATTTATTGTGAGTTCTTTTGAAGAATTAGGAAACATTTGGGTGGCTTTATTTTCTGATACCTTTTCTAATTGCATATTAGGTGAAGGATAATTTTTATAAGTTGCAATCATCTCAGTCATCTCCATTGATTTATCCATGAAAACTTTTGTTTTTTCTTGAATATTATTTTGCTTATATTGATTACTTGCAAGGGACATTTTTGGTTGACTGTCAATTACTTCAGTAATATTCATTGATGTATTTAAAAACATTTTTGTCTCTTCTTCCATAACTTTATTTGATAATGTATTGTATTTAGGTGCAGCTTCTGGAACGTTCATAGACTTATTTAAATAGCATTCAGTTTTTTCATTATTGCAATTTTCAACATCTAAAATTTTAATAAGATTTTGTTTAAAAAATTTCAGTTCAGTTATGTTTATAGATTTAGTATGAAAAACCATAGTTTTATTTTCATTAGAATTCAACATACCCACATTAGTTTCGTTAATCCTTTTTACTACCGGAATTGTTTCTGAAATATTTGTACATTTATTAAAGAAATGATTTGTAGTTTCATCAGATATTTTACAGGGTTCTTTAAAATTTTCTATATTTTTTAATGAATTATTAGATACGTTACCTAAACCTGGAACGATAGTAGTTTTACTCGTTTCTGAAGATTTGATACATATACTCGTTCTCTGAGGTGATTTACGTTGCATTTTACTTATATTTTCATCATAAATAGGAAAAGCTGCTGTCATATCCATTGAATTATTGGTAAAAATACTATTATTTTTATTTATAACTTCATTTAATGGTGGTGCATTAATAATTGATTTTGGAATACTTAAACAAGGAAGAACAGCTTCAGTCATTTCCATTGATTGATTAGCAAAAATATTTGTTTTTTCGCCTATTGTTTTGCTTAAAGCATTTGGTTGTTGAATTTTCATATGCAGAGGAATAGCTTCTGTCATTTCCATTGATTGGTTAGCAAAAATATTAGTTTTTTCGCCTATTGTTTTGCTTAATACAGTTGGCTGTTGAAGTTTCATGTGCAGAGGAATAGCTTCTGTCATTTCCATTGATTGATTAGCAAAAATATTTGTTTTTTCGCCTATTGTTTTGCTTAATGCATTTTGTTGCTGAATTTTTATGTGCAGAGGAACAGCTTCTGTGATTTCTACTTTATTATTTATAGGTACTGCTTCTGTAATTTCAATTGATTTGTCAACAAAAATATTAGTTTTCTCTCCTAAGAACTCTGTATTAACTTTTGATTGTTGCACAGTTCGGTAAACGGGTACTGCTTCAGTGAAATCCATTGTTTTATCTACAAAATTATTAGTATTATCAGCCAGTGGATGGGCAGCTGTTTTATAAGTTCCAGTTACTTCTGTCATTTCTGAATACCGGTTACAAGGTACTTCTATTTTTTCTTCATCATCATCAACAGTTTTTCTTGATCCATTATTAGTGTTATGATAAAAAGGAGTAGCTTCAGGCACTTTTATCGATGCATTACTAAACAATTTAGTTTCGTTTTGATGACTATTAATAGGTACTACTCCCGTTATTTCCATATATTCATTTCTAAATACTTTTCTTTGTTCATGTGATATATTTGGGCTTGCCTTTGTTGTATCAAATTGAGGAAGCTTATTAATAATAGGTAAAATTTCAGTCATTTCCATTGGCACATCAGCAAATATGTTAGATTTATTTTGCATCTCTTGAGGTAATGATATTTTCTGAGTACTTGTTGCAAAATCATGAAGAGGCACTGATTCTGTAGTTTCCGTAGACTTATTAATAAATATATTTGTTTTTTCTTGCATTGTATTTAGAACTGCGTTATTGATATTAATACTAGTTTGATGCATTTTGTTCGTTGGTAGTACTTCAGTCATTTTCATGAATATGTTAGGAAAAACTTTGTTTTTATCTTCTATTAAATTTTTTGCATCAGTAACAGTTTTAATCACAGGTTTTGTAGAAATGGCTTCTGTCATCTCCATCGATTTGGCAGAAAAAATGTTGGTTTTTTCAGACAAACAACTAGTTTCATTCTGAATTTTATTTCTAAGAATATTACTGTTTGGCACAGCCAAGGTAAACTCCATTGTCCTAGTTGTAAAGTTTTCAATTTTTTCAACATTTTGGCATTTACTATCAGGTTTTAACCAAGTTGAACTTGGAAGTATTGATGTAAATTCAATTGTTTTATCATCACAAGATTCTTTGAAATGACTTGTACTTACTGCATCTATTCCACTCAGTGTTTTGTTTGCACTTCCAGGCTTTAACAATAATGAAATTGCTTGTGTAAGATCAGTAGAATTGCATGCACTTTTTGTATCTAAATTCTTATATTGTTCCAGCTTATTCAGTAAATTTAATGACATATTTTCTGTTATATTTGTGGCATCTTGAGTATTATTTCTTGAAACAAGAACTGTATCTTCTAGAGTTTCATTTTGATCATGACAAGGGATTATGTTTGTAGGTATATTTAATGTAATGTCCATGCCATCATCACAATATATAGTCGTATTAGGAATCTCGGCTTTTTGATTTTGCATTTGAATAATTGGTTCAGAAGCATTAATTGAAGCATCCATTTCCATCTCATATTGTTCTAAATTATTTCCTTCCTCGGATAGAATGTTTGTGGGAACTTCTCGACATTCAAGTTCACTGTTTTTCATAAATAACTGAACTGGAAAATTCTCTTTATCATCGCAGGGTACACTAATAATTAGTGCTTGTTCAGTGCTATTATTACTATTTTTTGTACTACTCAAATCGTGTTCTTCTTCATACGTATTATCCCAAACTGTTTCGTTTTCAGCCTCATTACAAAACTCTCTATAAAATACAAATAACCATTAATTTCTAAAATTCACTGTGCACATTCATATAAAAAAATATATTTACCTAATGCGTCTGTTTTTTGCAAAACTAACTCTTCTTTTTATTTTAACGGTAGGAGAACTTTCTGATGAGGAAGGATTTGCAATTACACATTGTAAAGGCTGCCTCTGTTTTGGAAGTTTCAATATCTAAAAATTAGTTCTAAATATAATAGTGTACTAAAAAACAAAGATTTTTACTACCAATATTATGTAAATTAAATAATTAAAAGACCATTTTTCCAACATTTTATAATTTCTACAACTTACAGAAGAGTGTCTCGAAACTCCTTCTGGTTTCGAAGGCTCCCTAAAACACAAATAAAATGTTTTTTAGCACGAATCAAACAATGAAAAACGTAGGTTATAAAACTTAAAATATTCAAACAATAATATTTCAATGTTAAAAACAGTTTTACGTAAATAATGTATTTTTAGGAAACACTTAGCATAAACTTTAAAAAATGAAAATAATAAGACTTGCACTAACATTGTGAAAAAAGATATTCGGCTTCCTCTTTATTTTGACATTTATAACGTACACACAAATTCAAATCGAACTAGTAACGCCATATTAGTGATCATTACACGCTTACGAGCTGGCGCCATCTACTCGGTCGATAAAATCTGCACTACTTTATCGATGCACAGTATATTGTATATTATATTAATAAAATATGAATTTTTAGGAATAATTATTTATTATGTTAAAA
>UCOM01002691.1:0-23770 GCA_900474385.1 Ormyrus pomaceus | reverse complement strand
CCCCCCCCGCCCCCTTGCTTGCTATAGCATTACGGCACTTTTTCGTTTCTACTCCCGGTAAATGGCAATCCGCTGAACTAACCGACTTATCGATCTCTCTTTCGCCGGATGCAAAGACCTGCGTCAAAATGTTTAATATTAAGCGGAAGCTACGGTTCGACGTAGTTATAAATAACGGCGAAGGAATATAACAGACGGTAGTAAAACGGCGACCTTCGCCGCACAGCTATTGATATTACAGTTTATTCGTAATTGACTGCCGGGCTTACGCGACGCTAAAACGGTGAATGAGAACGTCACAATTATTGGCTTTCCATCCACGTGCCGACCCTCGAAGGCTCATGACCTTTAAGGGTATAACGATCGAAATCTAAAACTGCCTTTTCGGCATTAAACTTTCAGAGGCGGCTTGGATGCATCGACGATTTTCGGGCTTACGGACGATTCTTGGGATAATCTTAAAGCTACTTATACGTCATTTTTCAGTTTCATAAATATGCAGCGAAACGATCGATCGGTGCACATAAATAATCAGCTAAAGTGTAACGCGACATTCATTCCGCTCTCTAACGCAATGTTTACGAGCTCCATTTAGATTTAAGAAATATCTCCGGGGCATGCAGCGCCACAATAAAACGACGTAAAAAGTTTTTTAACCCGCCGCTTATTAAGCATATATAGCAATTTTCCGCGACTCGTACGTACGATATATGCAATTAAAACCGGAGCAGCGTATTTTAATGATTGCTAAACGGCATGCACCGGCGGCATTGACAAAACACGTCGACAGCTCTCGCTTCGACGGAAAATATGCAATCTTACGCAATACGTATATAGGGGTACTGTACACGTAATTGGCTAATTTTAGCCAATTTTCTCGAAATAGTTTTCCAGCCTCGGCGTGTGTCCCCGGGACTTTAAGCACGTGTCAAACTGCACTTTTCACCGGCCAAATTATCATAATTCATTCAAAATGCAAATACCGAATTAATTTCAATAATTCAGCCCTCCTCGGGACGTGCATACGGACTGCATCCGAAGCGGCGGGGCTGCGGGGCGAGAGAGAGAGAGAGGCGTAGCGTGAAATTATTATAAATACGATGCAGAGTGCATTACGGGCATTACCGCGAGCCGCTTCCACGTGCGCGCCGGGCACGGCGTGTATAAGAAATGGGCTCTCTCTCTCCCCTCCGCCGAGTCCGGGACGTGCCGAGCGTGGTGTATCAACGGCGGGGAATATTACCGGCGATAAATTTTTAGTGTACACACACAGAGTAGACCTTAAGTGCCGCTCGCCTTTCTCGCCGGCGACTTAAAACCAGCAATTTTACGTGCGATCTAATTAGGAGGCGAATTTTTATTCTTCCCCTCCCGCGCGCACGCGCACACACACGTACGCCACTTGGAACTATCCCCCTCTGTATGTACAGAGAGAAATTCGCCTGGGCCAATGAAATTGAACGCGGTCGCGGTTGTCCTTTGTAACTGACAGACTCTGCCGCGAGGAAACGAGTCTGAAAACTGCGGGTATAGAAACGGGGCAGCAGTCGGGGCCGATGGGATTGAAAGGAACCGGAGGCGAGATTGGCAAGCTGAAGACGACGCTGCTCGCGGAACTTTGCCTCGCGATCGCGTATACGTCTTTGTCGATCGGGTATATGTGTATACGCGAACGTCGTTACCTCGGGGTAAAATGCTCACCGTTTTCGCGGAAGACCGAACGGGGCAAAGGACTTTTGTCATCTCGCGAAAAGGGAATAAAGGCTGATCGGATCGTATCGTTAAAAATGGAAATCCGCTTGAGTTCGAAGCGACGGAGGATCTTTTTTTATCTTAGGTGGATTGTTATCTTGTTGGTTATCCTTGCGAGAAACCGTAGCATTTTGCGTGACCGATAAAAGGGATATGATTTAAAACATAAAAGTAACTTAAGCAGTGGTGTAAATGTTTCACTTTTATGTATTTCTTTATGCAGTATTACAAGAAGAAAATATTTACAGTATTTTGTTTTTATTTTTAGAAAAGGAAAAATCAGTTTTCTTATCGTCGAAATATGTACATATGATTAAAGTGAATTTTTATAACATTCTCCGAAGGAATTCAAAATAAAATTAAAAAGTAATATATTATCTTCTAACTTGACTTTTTTCTCATTAACAGTTAAGGTGAACGAAATTTTATCCTTACGCGCTTTAAATTTATTAATTAAAAGCGCAGAGGTTACGGTATGAAAAGCTTGCAAGCATAATGAATATAAAGTTACAAGTGTTTAGGTCCAAAGATTAGATCTTTCATTAAATTTCTGTTAAAAAATTCTGTTTTTAAACAAATTAAATTATTACGTTTTTTTTCTTTTATAACTTTAAATAAGAATAATTCTGCGAGGAATCTAAAGCCAGCTTTAGATTTTCTGTTTAGATGTACACGTTTAAGCTACTCCCGCGCATCGCGATTATAGTCGCCTATCGATCTAATAGAACCAAAATAGAAACAATTCTCAAATTTATGCAAGTGGAATTCAGCAGACCGTTTCTTCAATGAATTTTCTCAAAGCTTGTAGATGAATAACTGCATTTACAGGCTAACAAAATCTAGTTGAATAATTGCTTTATTAATTGAAACAAATTGTATAACGACTATAATTATTAATTTATTATTAAACGCAATAAAAACATTGAAAAAACGACTGGTGCTACAAATGTAGTAGCTTAAAAACAGTACCCGAAACCTCCTCCGTTATCACAAATCACAAAGTCAATCCCCCAAAAAAATGATCCCGTAAACAGGCTCATCCTTGCCGACAGCAAATCGTGTTTCCAGGTCATTTTAGTCAAAATTCACCGGCTCGGAGATAAGAGGCGTGTCAATCCCCTTATCTCTCATTAGAATCGAGCTCGCGAATTTTTCGTTCCCCACTCCAGCCGCTCGAGCCTCCTTCCCGGGGCCCTTGGGCGAGAACGCTCTCGCGTGGCCTTCCCTTTATTTTAGCTCCATTATCGAGAACGCGCGCGCGCTTGATAACCTTTCCCTTATCCGCGAGAAGCTCGCCTCTTTTGGGCCGCGCGAGATTCGGACCGATATAGTCGTCGTAGTGCCGGCTAGGCTTTTTAATGAAAAGCGCCGGGAGAAATCCATCGCGAGCGGCACGTATGCCGCTGCGCGTCTGCCGCTCGGCCGCCTACGCGACGGACGGGACACTTGACTTTGGGGCCGAAGGAGCTAGTCGGCGAGAAGAAAATTTCGGGCTCTCGAGCGCGAGCCAGCAGCTGCCGTTATTCTCAAAGGCACATTAGGCGAGAATGCCCTGTCGTTGAGAGCCGCCGGAGTCGAGCGGAGCCGTGATTTAGAGCCCGAGGAATGGGAGCTGCGTTTGCGTAATTCGAGAATGATGCTCGTATTAGGCCGCACTGAGAGGAAAGAATTTATCAACAGGCGGAGGAAGTGCCTCCGCGGTGTCGGGGTTGTAGAGACGCACGAAATAATGGCTCGACGTGGCTTAAAGGATCAGCGTGGAGTCTGAATAAAAAAGGACTTTATCTTTTCTGCCGTTGCAAGTTTTTGTTGAATGGTTTATGGCGAGAGTTGTTATTGATCACTGAAAGGATTTATTGCCCATAACGGAAAAACAATTAAATTATAATTAATACTTTAGCTGCTGTTTAAATTGATTAATAGATTTTATATAAATTTGTTATTTTTAGTTAGTATATAAGAAATTTTTGTACCAGACCTACGAACAGATAACAACAGTTACCTCTGTAGGATTTACAATATAAATTTACTAGTTAATTAACTAAATAAATAATAAAAGACCTGAACGTATTATTTTTGGGAAAGAACATGAAATCTATTAATAAAAGTAAAACATTTTTTTTTTCACGAAAATTTGAAAGTTTTAAAGGGGTTTGAAATAAAACGGCAAGCGGCGGCGCAAGTTTAATTCGGCAGGACAAACAAGTTGATTGAACGTAACGAAATTACTTTTCCAAATTATTTTTTGTTACACTTTAATTTTCGAAAAGCCTGGATAACCATAACAAATGAATTTTGTTAATTTCGACCAGCCAACTGTTCGTACGTATCGAAAATAAAAATACGAAATTAAAAAGCGTACTCTTAATCAACGCCTCGATCGACGGTCGTTGAAAGCACAACAAAAAGCACAACACGTTTGAACCGAGAAAGAAGCTTTCAACTTGACCCACCAAAGCGATTCCGCAGCTAGTTACGAGTTCGAAGCAAGCCATTGGTCTCCGGAGTCATCGAGCATCCACCTCCTCGAGCACCCTCGAACTTATTGAGGTCTTACCGGCCTTAAAATAAATCTTAAAGCCGCTCGCTCGCGCACCCCGACGCGAATTAGAAAGCGTGTCACACCGCACGGCCGGGTGTCTCCGTCGACGGGGCGATAAACGCCATCGGCAATACGGAGCCAGGGCGCGATCGTTACCAGATCGAAATCGCGAACGTGTGCACGTCCGCGTAAAGCGAAGATATATCGGATCCTCGCGCCAGTCGGACGATGTGTGCATGTACGCTCTCGATTATGGATATACGTAAGCGCCGTGTGTGCGCGCGTCTAAGGGCGGGAGCGACGCTTTCATTAATTCCTGATGACTGATACGAGTGTGTTTAGGCGAGAGAGAGAGAGAGGGGGGGGGAGGGAGGGAACGGATTGCGAATCCCTTCGTGCGAGCGGAATTATTATTGCGAGAGCTTCGCGACTCGATGAATGCTGATGAGCTAAGCCGGATGGACGTGTTAATGTTTCATTACGGATAAGGGGGGCCTGTTTCCGCGTGGGAGAGGACGAGTGATTCAGTAGAAAAAGCACAGTTCGGACGGACGATCCTTCCGTTTTTTTTTAATTCGAGTCTTTGAAGCTTCAGCCGAGGAGGAATGTTTTCCACTGGTATTGAACGCGGGTACTCTCCTTTTACGTAAATATTTCATTGCTTTTAACGGCGAAATATTTGCGCACGAGAGAGAGAGAGAGAGACCCGCTGTTTTCTCGCAGCCGTAAAATTACCTGCTGACCTGCTTCTCTCAGTCCTGCGGGATAAACGTGTGCGCACAATTTTAACAACAAACCGAACGCTCTCGACGAGGCACTCTTTAAAGAAGGAAAAAAAAAGAAATCAGTCCTCCCCCCGAGAGCGAATATTACTATTGATTGACGTCGGGGAAATAACTAAGTTTCCGCAAATCTCATTAACCGGACTTAGCTAAACTGCATATTTTTCACATGACTTATTAAATAAAAAAGTTCGCTTCCTCGCATTCCCATCGAAATCGATGCGAGAGAGAGCTTAAAGCCCGCGCGCTCCTTTTTCCCGAGAGCGCTCAACGGTCTCCCTCTCTCTCCCGCTCTCTCTCTGGCGAAAATTCGCAGGGGCCTCTCGGCGAGAGAGAGAGAGAGAGCGCGCCCTTTAAATAATTTAAAGACCCGTCGTCGTCGTCGTCGTCGTCGTCGAGCGGCGGAGCTGCCTGCGAAAAGACTCGGAGACTTACCGAAGCGAGTGCGGCTCGAGCAGCTAAGTTCATGACAGACTTCCTCCGCGGCTCCCCTCTCCCTCGGCTGCTTTCTTCTCTGGTTCCACTCTCTCTGTCCGGAGGCGACGACTCGGGGGAGTTAACGGAAAGTATAAAAAAAAAAGAAGAAGAAACAGAACAACAACAACGGGACTGCTGCTGCTGCTGCTGCTGCTGCTGGCGGTGGTGCTCGTCGCTCCGCTCAATTCCGGCAGGCAGCGCCTCGCTACTCGGGCAGGCAGAGCTTTGAGCTCGGCGCTGCCCTGCGTCGTCTCCGTCTGCGGGGCTCCGACATGGCTGCGGCGCTTTGGAGGTTAGCTGAGTCGTCGTCCGAGTGCGGGAACGTTCTCGCGGCCTTGCACACACCTGCGACGCGCGCACGCTGGGGGCTTGGACTACTGACGGGGCCGCCGCCGCTCGCTACTGCCTCTGCCTCCGCTGCTGCTGCTGCTGCTACCGCCGCCGCCGCCGCCGCCGCCGCCGCCGCCGCTGCTGCTGCTGCCGATGCGGAGGGGGAGGCCAAGGGGCTGCGACGGCGCGCGCTCTCTCGGGCGGCGCCGCCTGCCGGCTGATTTCGCAGGCTCGCCGAGGGTTGGTGGCGCGGGGGGAGGGGAATAAGTAGTACGAGCCAAGTCGGATCCGACGCGTGACTACTAGCTTCCTTCCTTGTCGCCCTGCTCGTGCGGCTTTTGCATGCTTCGGAATTCGCTGGGGTGATACTTTCAAGGGTGACGGGAGGTGGGAGGGTTACTTAATTGTAGGGACGTTATTCTTTTTATGCGGTATTATATCGACGCGCTTTTTGCCGTCTCGCCGAAAACACGGAGTCGTTAACGGGTTTTCGCCGACGGCTACTTTAGATTTTATCTCAGACTCTTTTTAGCGCGGTGAGGGTTGGGCTGGGTTTTATGATTCTTACATTTTATTCTGATTTGAAAAATTTAATATCTTGGATTACTGCTTTTTGTCGAGTGGATTTAGATTTGGAACTTTTTAAAGAGGGTTCTCTATTACGATCAGTTTTAACAGTACATTTTGTTCATAAAATTTCTTATTAAATTTTAACTGGAACATCGCAAAGGCAAACTATATTTTTTAAAAGATTGTATTTTTAGATGAATTGTACGTCCTTTAAGTTACAATGAAGAGTACTCGAGTCGCAAGTACCGCCAAGCATCCGCGCGAACCAAGCCCACTCCTCCTCCTAAAAATCATTTAAAAGTGATTAGCCATCGGTCAGGAAGTTTGCCGATTCGACTCTCGAAGTCGATTGCGCGCGCGCCAGGCATAAACGTCGCGCGTTTAGCGTCGAGAGAAGGATAGAGAGAGAGAGAGAGAGAGAGCGCCAGTCAACAGGTTTGCGTGTCCCGGAAGAGAGGGAGCGAGAGAGCAGGAAGTCCACACTCGTCGAGCGCCGCCGTCCTTGCTACGCTGCCGGTTTCGCCCAGGCCAATTTGCCCGCCTTAAGAACCAGCTCTCCGGCCTGGCCGTACGACTTTTCGATTGGTATCGCAGGCAATTTCTTAATTTCCAGCTGCACCTTTACGGCCAAGACCGTTTAAGGCTTATGAGTTACGGTAATTTTGACCTGCGGCTTGTTCCTTTTTACTGGAATTTTCATGCTTGTAAGACTCGGCTTTTTAAACAGCCAATTTAAAGGGGACTTTGGTGTTTTTTCGCAGAATAAAGACATTTTCAATTACAACAAGATTTTTCCCTGTTATTATACCAAGTTTACCATATTTTTTATGACAGTTTCATAAAGGATTAGTAGTACTGACATTTTATTCTTAATTATATCAATCATCAAGTATAATTATTTTATATAATTTTTTTAATTGGGTACAGATGTCGACCTTCAAAAAGTAATGCAATTGGAAACTTTTTAAAACGGTTTTTAGTAGTCACTTTTCAGTATCCGGATGCATTTTTATACTTACAAGGAGAGTCCTTGTTAAAAAGTTTCAAAAAATTTAAAGGAAAGTTCACAAAAATTCACATATTTCCATAAGTAAATATCATAGTATATGAAACAAACAATTCAATAAAAGTACGTCTCAAGGATGTTAATTTGAAACTTATTGCATCAGAAATTTTTATTTGTTCTAAAGTTGCGCTAAATTTAAAAGTGCCATCAATACTACTCAAAAATCAAAAGACAAACGCACTCAAAATATATGTAATTTTTTACTGTTATTTAATCGTACGTAACAGTAGAACGACCTAAAATTAAAGGCCTTGAAATGTAGTTTCATTTAATTATTTAGTTAATGCACTGATACACATCAATTTCTCCTAAATTTTATTTAAAAAGTATATAATTGTATCAAAATCCATAACTCAAAGGCTAGACATTCCCCTTGTTAGAGATACATACTAACGCTTTAGTATTATTTTTACAATTTTTTTTTAGGAAATAAATATTTATATTTATATTTATTTTTTTTTTTTACTGTTCAGTTACTAAAATAGTTATTTGCAGAACATTAAATTTCATTAAAAATTGAAAGATGATCAATAAACATTTCTTTTCTTTAAATTTAGATAAATAGTAGATATTTTAGTATTTCATTTAAACTTTTATTGTACTTATAAACTTTTTAAGTAGACTGAATATTTTATACTACAAAGCTTGTGATTGGACACCTACAATTTCAAGAGGTTAATTAAGAAAACAAGACTTTTTTATATTGGACATTTTTACGATTTTTATTAAATACGAATATCTCTCAAAAAAGAGAATAACTGTAATTTAAAGTAAGTTCGACGAAGAGGTAAGTACAAAATGGCCTAAGACTAACACAACATATATTCGGAATCCAATACGACTTGGATGATTTCATTTTGTGCTTAACAGTGTGTATAGAGATTTTACAAATTTCATCTAAAATTCACTAGTCTAAGTGTCGATATAATCAGTAGCTGAGTATTTGTGTTTCTTAAATTTTTGAGACACGTCGTCATAGAAGGCCAAAATTGAAATATTTTCCCAGAGTATCACAGAATTTCTTATTTTTGCTTTTTCCGAGGAATGGCGACAGTAAAATTTACATTTTTTTTCAGTGTATTTTTAAAGAAAAGAGCTCGATTATACAACGTTTTCTCTTATATAAGTCAAGTAGGGCCTCGCTTGAATCGAGTAAGTTAACAACCGTCTTTTTATTCTTAGTATAGTATAACAGATTTTATCAAAATGTTTGTTATATCTTTAATAACGTGATTATAATCTTTACTTTGTTCATCGATTATTGAATTGCTTGGTTTACTCGATCAAGCATAAAATATATACAAAAGGTCACTGGTCCTCTGTTGCTCTTATAAACAAAATTGATCTCCGTATTATCAATTAATAATAACACACTACCTGCATTATGAATATAAATACACGCAAACATACATTAGCGGGATGTCCTCTCGTCACTTTCATTAAATATACGCCAAACTGTCACAATTACATTCAAAGTTAATAATAAATAGAAAAAAATATTGCGCAAATTTTAAAAGTCGCTTGATAGTCGGTTTTTTTACATTTAACTAAATAATACAGAGTAAACCTTTGCAAAAGGTAATCGAACTGTCATGGTAGACGCATATACTGCTTGTTTCCTTTATTTAAATTAGCGCACAACGTCTCTTTTACTATTGTTTCAGTTTATTATACTACGAAGGTTTATAATAAACTGGACGAATACACAAATTCGTGAGATTCTACAAAAAAAAGTATTCAAAATTCCTATTACTTTTTAATATAATTAAAAACAATTCATTCTAAAATAAAAGTTCTATTGATAAAATTAAAAAGGTGTATACATATAGAAATGAAAAACAATAATTTTTTTTTTCAGTGCAGCAAACGAGGGTACAGAGCTCGTTTAACGAATTACTCATCTTTTTCATTAATCGTTACTTTGTAAATACTTATTGACTACGATCTCTGATTGTATAATAATTCGATTTTACTCAAGGAGAGGCTTTTTCAACTCGTTAAGTCTTTTTTGGTCTCAGAATGAAATTAAGATTATGCGCCGTGTTGACCGCGTAGTAGACATTGGCCGAGTTAGGCAGGACCATTTCCCGGTCGGGTAGCACTTGGGCCAAAGTGTACTGATCGGGATTGCCCTCGATGCAGAGCTTGAGCATAGCGTTACGTATGACCTGGGGCGTTCTTTCATTGTTCGAGAGCATGATGGACTTGTAGAGGACGACTCCGTCGGTCTCGACGTTGTCGCTCTCCATCGTCACTTTGATGATGTAAAAGTCGGGGGAGTTCTTGTGCGAGTGACTGGGACTGGACAGTCCTCCGCCGGCTGCGCCGTTCGAGCTGCCGCTTTGAGACGCGTTCAGCCGGTTGGGGTGGCCGTTGTTGCCGCTGTGGCCGCCCCCGGAGCTCAGCGAGACGTCGAGCGAGGGCAAGGAAGACGAGGAAGACGAGGAAGACATCTGCGAGGGGGAAGTCCGCCTATCCAGCGAATTGTGCGGTGAGCTAAAAATAAAAAATCGAACGATCAATCCACGCGTCCTTTTCCAAAAAATTTACGTACATCCATATTCAGTTGGAACTGGCCCTACCTAGGCAACGAATCAAGATCGCAGTAGAACTGGGAGCTGCTGGAGCTCGAGGTCGAGGCGATCGAGTCGTTCTTGCGGTGGCCCGAGTTGTTGTGATTGTTCGAGTGGTTGTGGTGATGATGATGCTGCTGCGAGTGGTTGTGATTGTGCGGATGCTTTTTCTTCGCGACGGCGGCGTTGCGATTGTTTATGGTACTGCCGATGGGCGGAGGTTCGATCTGGCAGCTCAGTCTGTAAGCCTCTCGGTCGTCGAGGACGTGGATCGAGTGGAACCAGCGATCGAAGAGGGGATCCATGCTGAAGTTGTAGGCGTTCGCGGCGCCCTGCAAAAGTCGAATGCGCGCCAGCACCTCGAACTCCTTGCGGCGCTTGTCGAAGTTTATGAGGCCCTCGGCTATCGTGTCCGGGATCGCCGTGTCGATCATCGTCAGGTCAGTGAGGAAAGTTCCGAGGTACGGGATCGTTCCGTAGCTGATGTTCTGGAAAAATGATAGTTTTTTCAGTATTCTTCCTTATTATTTATGTCTGTAGAAGTCAATTTTAGACAAAGCTTTTTTTCTTTTTGTGTACTTTCCGGCTTCATTGACGTTCCGAAATTAGTCGGAAAAACTTTGAAAATAAAAATAGAAACTATAACAGTGATAAATATTTAGCCGACAAACAAAGCAATAAATTTATGAATCCTTGAGAAACAGCGCCGACAGCGTCAACGGCTATGCGGGTAAATCCCAGATTTTACACTCGAGCACTCGGTTATGAAAAATAAAGTAAAAACTTGCATATTCAATCGACTAAAACGCTTTTAAAACTAGGAAATCCTCCATAGCAAAAGATAAGACAGTCGCCTGAAACTTACGCCGGCGTGAGTATTTTGCTTCTGGAATATCTTCTGCAGGTGCCTGTCGCTCCTGCCGGCCGTGTCGGCGAACTTGGCCGTGCCCTCCTTGATGAGCAGCTCCCTCTGGGTCCAGGCGTTGTTCTCCTCGGAGAATATCCTCTCGAGCTCCCTGAACATCTCGTGCTTCTCCCTGGGCATGCACTGCCAGCACTTCTCGAGCCTGTAGACCGGATTGCTCTGCAAGCCCGAGACGATGGCCTTGAGGCTGCTGAAGTTCTTGAGTATCCTGAGCTCCTGGGCGATGTCGATCCAGGTCTCGATGGTGCGCGCTCGCTCCTGCGGCTTCGTGCCCTCGTCCATGAGGAGGATCGTGGAGATGACGCGCAGGGAGACCGCGTTGAACTGGTTCACGGTCGCGAGGACCGTGGCGGCGTCGTGGCTGCGCGTCCGGTCCGTTCGTCGGGACCAGACGGCGCCCAGGCACTGGTGGGCCACCAGCTTGCGGAACACGTCAGCGTCCATGCGGGTGAGCTGCTCGGCGAAGTGACGGTGGGGCACCTCGGGGAAGGAGTAGTGCTGCCAGTTGTCCGAGAACGAATCGTTGCCCAGACGGCCATTGTCGTAGATCGGACAGGCGTTGTCTGTGGGGAAATTATCGAATTAGAGCTGATTCGCGCAATTTGTACGGATTGCTTTTCGTTTTAAGAACAATCGAAGCGGCAAGAATATTGACAAAAATCTATACGTTGAGGCTTTAATTGAGATTTAAGATTTTTATCTTGTGCGGATAAGTCACAACAATTGAAAGCTCGAACTTGTTACTAGTTACTGTCTTTGTATTGATAATGTTTACGTAATTGAAGGTATATATAAAACTGCAATTGACATTCACCTGGATAAAATAATCTTCGATTATGAGCAAGCCTTTAACTTACGTAACGACGATAAGTGCTAATACGAGAATGAATGATTTAATTCGTTCAGCTTTTGCACTTGCTGCTCTATAAAGCCGCGTATATACAACCTTAGTTTACAGAGCTACTTTGAAACGTTTTATTTGCATATACAAGGCAATCTAGATTCATCGTACATCGTCAAAATGTCAATATACAACTATGAACCCGATAGCTCTTTCTGCGCAATAACAATATTCGTACGGTGCTCTGACTGAAAACTAAAAAAAATTTTCGCTCTTCACGAATAATACCTACCCAACTGATCATCCCGCTGGGCGAACCTGTGCAGCCGATGCCTGGCCTTCAGCTCGAGCTCGGAACCGGGCAGCTTCCGGTGGGCAAAGTCGAGCAGTCGCGTGAGCAGCGGATGAGCGGGCGGCGAGCGCCAGTCATCTGGATAGGCGTCCAGCCAGACGTGCAGCGCCTGGACGAGGGTCTTGCGGTGCTGGGCGTTGGCCGCCTCGTCGAGCGAGTCGTAGCGCGAGAGCAGCAGCTCGAGCACGTCGCGCGGCGTGGTGAAGGCGCGGTAGGTGGCCAGGAAGACGTTTATGTACGTCGACTCGAGCTCGCCGTCGTCGTTCGCCAGGCTCTCCACCAGACGCTGCACCGTGCCCGCCTTCAGGAAGCGCACCCGGACCGTCTCCCATTCTAGGTGAGAGATCTCGTCGTCCGAGTCCTGAGGATTTTCAAGAGATTTAGTTTTGTTGTACGAGGGAACTGGTTTCGGTTTGGGTTTCGTAAATGAGCTTGGTTTGAGCTTGGAAAAAACGCGCAGTTTTCAGAAAAACAGCCTCCGACCGGTTAGAAGAATTATTTAATATGCAATAGTTTTTTTTGTAACGTTGATTTAATTTTTGATTAAGAAAGCAAAAAATCATCGAGAATAAAAATGTTGTTTTCCTTTTAATATCTAATTTACTACGTGGAAGCTTCGTATATAACAGGAAAAAAGTTTTTCTAAAAATACGTTAGAAAAAGATGTTTTGAAACATTTGGAATCGACATATACTATTTTTAGAAAATGTATGGGCGTACTTATGCTTCGACACTTCCGATGATAGAATTTAAATATCTGGCTATAAATACTTTAATTTCCTATGATATGTTACTTATTTAATGCAGGTAACGTAAAAAATCAAAAGGAACAAGAAAACTAAAAAAAATATGATGTAATAATTCAATTTTCGTTGCTTGAAAAAAGTTTTTTGGACCAATGTTTAAATTTAATTTAGTTTTTTGAGAAAATTCTAGTGTCAGCAATCAAAGGAAAACTTTAAAAAAGCGAATTGTTTTATCGAAAGTCTTAAAAAAAAAATATATTGAAAATAGTATATTTGTGGCCGATAGTCCAATAATTGATCAAAGCATCGGTAAAGTCTTTCCTTGCATATGAAAAATTCACAAGCCTGAAGTGAATTCTCACTGCAACCTGCCCGAGTGCATTATTCACGGCTGGTAATGACTGAAGGTCACATGAATTTGAGAGCTTTCCAATCGAGTGAATTTTTCATATATGAGCGAAAGTGCCAGAAAGGCGAGAGAGTTAACGTGGCTCGAGAAGAATGCAATAAAAAATGCAGGAAAACTGCCTTGCCTCTAATTCATTTTCCTACTCCCCGAAGAAAGTTGCACAATGCATATGAATTGTTGAATATTACTGTTGAATTTCTTTTCTTTTATTTTAGAAAAAAAAGATTTTGTCATAATTGAATAGATTTAAAACAATGTAATTTAATTTTAAAATTAATATTTTTAGTTAACCTTTTCTCTAACAAGTAATGTCAAACATAACATATGAGTGATTAAATGTTCAATGGAGAAAGACTTGCGTAAAACTACTAGATTTTCCATGTTGACATTTACTGACATATTTTTTTTTTAATTTCTCAATTCTTAAGTGGGTCAGTTTTTGTTACGTATGCTTTTGTAATGTTTCTTTAAATGTAGCTAAGTATTTTATTTCTTCATTCGCAAAAAAATAATTACAACAGTTATTCCATTGAAAATAAGTACCACGAATCGTGAATTCCTTATAATTAACCAATTCATCGGCAACTTTCTACCAGGCATATTATAACACTCTAATTATTTACTAGCGTTTAAATGTTATTTATACAACATTCTCCAGAGAGAAAATCTAACGCAACCGCAATGCATCCGCGTAAGCTCTTCATAAATAAAAACAGTCAAAGCACTTACCGAAGCAGACAGACTTCTTGTGGGTCTGTGATAGCGAACTTTTTTGAGGTAAACCGTGTAGATGACGCCGTCACCCTTTTCCTCGCCCCAAAGACGCCACGTGGGCTGCAACACGAACAAGTTTTTTTATGAGATCATTGCGACGCGCAAACTTTTGTGAAAAAAAAAAAAAGAAAAACACGTCAAAGGCCACTCTAGCGCACTAAAAGAGGACATAAACAGGAGCCGTGGTCCAGAAAAACGGAGGAACAAAGGGCAGAGACTTAACGTTAACGCCGGGGACACGTGTAGCGTTAAATCGGACTTCTTGCGCTCCGCGGGGGATAAGTAAATAAAGCCTTTATCTGCGGGGGGTAAATCTTGGGTAACGAACTCGGGGGGGAAAAAACTCAATATCCTCGACTCTTGACGCAGCTCGTTTATTTTTAGACGTCGAGATTTTGTCGAAATGCTGATAACGGGGAGAAACCTTGCTCGGCTTCTTTCGGTCATTTGTTTTCTTAAGTATATACGGGACCTTTTTGGATATTAAAGCCACGTGATCAAAGTGAGATCGATTTTTCTTGGATTTTGATTAAAGCAGCGCATAAAATAATATTACTCGCGCGACATATCGTATATTTACGCAAGAAAATTATCTATCTCAAAGCCGCAACAAAATCCGTAACCCGTAAGCAATACAGAAACTTTCAAAACGAGTCTTTTCACTCCGTAATTATCAAAAAACAGAAACTTAATACCACCTTTACAACTCGACTCCGTAAAAATAAAATATCTCCCACCGGCCGGTACATACGAAGCTGCAATCAAAGCAAGATAAAATCCGCAAACTCGTACACGAGCCCGCAACGTACACAGAGCGGCAACCTCCCCCAAAAACGCTACGAGCCAGCAGCGTCTCCCGGCGTAAAGCGATCGATGACCTCCTCGAAAGTGGGTGAGCCCGCGCGAGAGCGAGTCTCCTGCACGCCGGTACTCTATTTTTCATAGGGAAAAGAGAGAAGCGCCGTCGCCGCCGCCGCCTCGCAAATCAGCTAAAAGCCTTTGGAACTTGTACGCACCGCGGCGAATAAATCTCCGCGCGCCCTATAACGCGCACGAGCGCGGCCTGAATTATTTATTCTCCGAGTATGACTTTTCAGAGGTTCCGGGGAGCCCTCTAATTGCCCGGAGGTCACGAGTCGGAGTTCAATGCCCGGGAGAGCTTTTCGACGGGAGTCGAATTTTCCGGAAAATCTAGACCGAAAAATCGAGGAAATACTGCACCCGGAACCCGGGCGATGGTGGAATTGCGTTTACAGTTGTGTGCATTCTTTATTGCCGCGCGGTTCATTTGCCTTGCCGGGACGGGTTGTGCGCCGAGAGTTATTAATTTAAGCATTATGCTTTTGTGCTATTTGTAACGGGCACCGTTGCAAGCAGTATGCGTGTAATCAGTTCTGTGGAAGGATTTGCGTACTTGGGCGAATGCTCCTCGGAGTACACTTACAAGCTTTCTAAAGAAATTTTAAGGATGAAGAGTGATTATTTTGAAAACTCTGATGATAACTCTACTGAAGTAGTACAAACTATTTGAGTAAATATTAGAGAAGATTTGTAATTTTGACTAGGGAATTTTGCTCCGCATATATGTATCTAATTATGACACACGAGTAATTTATAACGTTGCCTTCACTTTTTTAATTACTTGATGGAACTATCTTGTGCGCGAATTTTACGTTAAAAAATATTCTGCTTCGTATAATTATGCTGCGCATTTTAACGACATCAAAGGAACATAATTATTTTAAAATGCGCATAAAACTTTATTTATATATTCTTATTGTACGTACATTGCATCACCTCCGACTGCTCAATATAAAAATAACAGAAACGCGTGGAAGAAACGTGCCAGCAGAGTTATCTTTTACGAACGTCTTTTCTTTATGGCTCGCAGAGAGAAAATGTGCGGGCATTCAGTATGGAAAGCCGCGATCATAAAAAGTTGTAAATCCATGCCCTCGAGGGGAAACTCGCGAGTTTTTCACTCGAATTCAGCGGGCACAAAAGAAGCTCAGCCGCATAGCAAGGAAACTGTTGAAAAACCCACCGCGTACTTATTATTTTTCTATACATACGCGACGTCTATTCGAGATCGTTATTCATACAAGTCAATGGATAAAGAAACAATTTTCCAAGCGAACGATCCTGGCCGCGAGATCGATAACAAGATCGCGCCTCCGATACTCCAGCGGCAATCCGTCGGAGCAGCTGCTTTCTATTAGAAAAGTCGACACACACACACACACACTCCTTAATCCAATCCGTAGGCCGGCTAATCCACATTTAACGGCAAATCTAATCTGCATGCCGCGGCGCTGTACGAGTGAAAATCGCGCGGCGCGTAAAAGTCGACGATTTCTAGAGTGTATCCGTCGCCGAAGCCGCCCTCGTATATACACAAGAAACGGGTTCGATCGTTAATCGGTGCGAGAGCCGCTCGAAAGCGTGTCATTGCCGTGCGATTCGCGCGCGCGGCTGAGAGTGAGAGAGAGAGAGAGAGAGAGAGAGAGAGACGGAGAAGAAAAGGCGCGATTGTTGACGAGTCTCCGGGTTTGCGTGCGAGGCAAGTGCGCGCGCGAGAGGCAAGACGATCCGGTAATTAAAGGCGCGTGAGGAGCCAAGCCAGCCGTGACTCCGAGTCCTCGCCTCTTTCCACAGCCTTGGATGCGCCGCGGAGGCCACTGCTCTTTCCCTTTTTTTCCTCTTTATCGGCCGGCGCGCTTCCAAGTGCCGAACGACGGACTCTCGCGGTGCGCTCGTCCGAAGATATCATATGCTTTGGTTCGAAGGCGAGCTTTTGTTTTAGGAACGTCGAGAGAACAAGTTATACATATTGCGCCGCGCGTTTTTAACTCGCGCGAGTCGCCTCCTTCCGATGAATAAGAGTCGTTACGTTTCTTTATTACGCGCTTCCATTCATGCGATGAGTTTTCGCTGCGTTCTTACTCACGCTCTTCGCCGCTGTGATTCAGTAACGCGGACGGGGAGCGTAAACACGTTACGCGAAATATGACGATTTCTTTTAAAGGATGGAGTAATTTGCTTGTTTGAATATTCTTTGTTCGGATTTAAATGCGTATTATTATTCTTAACGTCTTATATAAATGTTTTTACCGCGCGAGGGGGCTTTACAGAGAGAAAATCGAGTTTGCGCGAAGCTTTATATTTGAATTTTAAATGCAGTCCGGACTGCAATTTTATTTTTATACGGCGTTAATAATTTATTGGCGAAACTTTAAACGATCGTACTTAACGACGATTTCTACGGGCACTTTAAATATTTCGTAATCTTATCGAGAATTAGTTTCTTACATAATGAGTAAAAAGTGTATACTTCTGTCTAGTTTTGGCGCAATTATCAACACAGCTTAACGAACAGGAAAAATGCCCTAGGAATTTATTTCTCAAACGAGTGTCTTATACGAGGAAAATTTGAATTTAATTACACTCGTATCCAAAGACAATTATCACACGCGCGGCTTAACCACTTTCAAACATTCCCTCCAAAAACAGAGCTGCTCGGCCAACAAAGCCCATTAGTCACGCCGGAGCGCGGCCGAACTCGCGAGAGACGACATACAAAAAAAAAATCGTCTCGGCCGGCAAAAACCGCGCCGAGATAACAGTCGGTGATTTTAGGCGGTAAAAATGACGAGGTCGAGCCGGCGCGCCTCCGCCGCTCGTCTTTTACTTTTTTGCGGAGAGAGAGAGAGAGAGAGAGAGAGACTAAGCACAGACAACAAAGCCTCTCGTGCCTACATGTGCGTGTCGCGAGGAATACCCCCGCGGCAGATGAGTAAGCCGTTATCAAGTCCTCGCGCGCGCGCGCGCGCAAATTGCGAGCCAAGGCTGCCGATAGCGCGAGCTTTTTTACACAGCTGCAGAGAAAACGCGCGGATTGTTCGCCGCTGATTTTCGAGCGCCGCTGCTTTCGGTCGCGATTGCTGCGGCGGTATTGATTTTCAAACCGAGATATTGCTTCTTTTTATAGTAGTTTTTGATGTATTTATGCTTTATCTTGCGAATGATTGCAGATTATTTGTGTACAGAAGAAAAAGTAAAGAGAAACCCACTACTTCTTTAGTGCAATAAACATCAAAACCGCAGCTCGTCCCGCTGAAAGCAGCGCCGTTTACGATCCCCAATCGATGCCTACATAATTCACCGCGCGGCAACAAATGAGCGCCGCTAATGCGTCTGAAAGCCGACTAGTTATCCGCTCTAAACGGCATTGTTCCAGTTCTGGAACCATACCTAACAAAGCGGCAGCGGGCGAACGCCGGCAAACCGTGATGGTAACTCACTTTTCACCTCCTCGGCGCGTAAAGAAAGATTCAATTATATAAAAAAAGAAAAAAAAGAAAAAGGGAGCGAGCCGCCAGGAGCGCGAAATGAAACGCATCACGCGATGGCCGCCTCGAGTTCAGGAACCCTTGGCGCTGCTGCTGCTGCTGCTTCTATCCTCGTATTGAAGCGCCGCCGAGGGGCACTATAAAATCACGCGATCGAAGTGCGCGAAAACGAAAATTATGCAGGTCTATTGGGCGTAGGGGGATATTTTTAACGCGAAATTCCGGCGGAATCGTCGTCGTTTATATAGTCTGTAACGACAACGCGTATGGAAATGAATTGGAAATTGCGTTTCGATTGAAATTTGCTTCTCCGAAATTGCATTTTACGTTCACTATGGGTTAATAAACTTTTTTATGAACAGTCGTTTTTACGGCACTTTTTACGAGTTTTTTTAGTGTGCAAAAAGTAATCCGCTGCAAAATACGGCCCATTATTTCTAAAAATATACCAAAACTCGAACTTTTCACGTAAATGCTAAACCGCCTCGTACTCATGGTTATCCAATCCCTCGAACACCGGGTCATCTCTCCGCGGCACGGCAAAATCAGATCAAAGCCAGAGGCACAAAAGGTGCCAATAATCTCAAAACTATGCTAATTTCCCGAACGAAAGTATATAAGCGCATCGAAAACGGCCGAGCGAACAAAGGCGAACGCTCTTTTCTCCTCCTTCGCAGCTCCGAATCTTTGTTATATACCCCTGGAGTGTACTGCGTACGAGCTTCCGTCCGGCCCTTGAATAATTACATGGTATTGTGGGTCCCCCGAGAACGTCGCTGACCAGCGACTATGGAAGACGCTCGCGGGAGATTGCGCAATGGGAAAAAAAAACACACACGCGCACGCACAGATACGAACCCGGTATATATATCTCTCCGGGCGATCTGAAAGAAGTTTACTGCTCGTTTATTGTGCGCGCGGAGGTACTTTGGAGAGTTTATAACTGGAGATAGCGAGCGGCGCGTCAAGGTTAGTAAGCGTTCGATTGTTTTAGTTCGCGCTGGGAAGATATGACAGTTTTGGATATGAAAATAAAGGTGTGGGAAAGCCGGCGTTGCATAATTTTCGTGATCTCACGCTCGAATTGGTTTTCGACGGTGTGTTTGCGCGGTAGAAAATAGGCGCGTTTATTTGGCTCGCGCGCTTAAAATGTAACAGAGTGCGTTTTTTCGAGCGCTCTGTTTGGTTTTTCTTTTTAAAGGAGAATCTGTAAAAGCCTGTTCTGCTGTTTACTAGAAAGGCTTTGAGCCGATTCATTAATGCGCGTAATTGTTGGAGAATACGTGACCGAGCATTTAATGAAAAAGTTATCGGTGAACCTACGTCTAAAACTAAAATAAATACCTACGTAGCAGAAATTCTTTCGTGCAGTAATCGGACGTTTAAAAATCAAAAACAGTTGATAAAAGAGCAAACATAGCAAACAACAAGGATGCAAGTGTATACAGAATACATAAATGAGTGATGAAAAGGTATTTCACATTCACTACGTTATTGTATTTAAGTTTAATTTTATTTATTTTATCAAAAATAAAAAAAAAATAATAATTTTAATTTGTTAAATAATATATTTAAAAATCGGAATTAAAAAAAATCAAGGATTTGTTTGAAAATATATTCTAAGAAAAATTAGTATTTTATTAGCATTTTAAATATATTCTCAAAACTTGATAAATAGGAATTTTAAAAAACCCATGCAACAATCTTCTTTAATTGGAATTCAAACTGTTCTTGAGAATCAAATTTACACAAAAGTCAGTACTCTAATAAACGGAGTCTTATTTCAATTGGATTCCAAGCAGTCCAAGTCGAATGAATTTTCATTGGAATCCGGATTTTGCATTCTTCTCATACTATTCCGTTTAATTGACTGATGCTTTTGATTTGAATTGCAATGGTATTTAACTGTGCTTCGCCAAAACAATATGCACCATTCATTTCTTTATTTACATTTCAATCTTTACTATGCGCCACTTTTTGAATCAATTTATTTTTAAAAGAATATTAATTAAGATAAGTTAACAAATAAAATAAAATGTACAGAGTAAACTAATCGAACCCAGTCTCTACCACTAACATCGAAAGACAATTGACATCCGCATAATCTCTCGTCTCACAATCTACGTGCGCAAAATTCAACTGAAAAAACAAAAAAAAAAGAACAGGCAGGCAGACTAGACTCCCTCTTTGCTTTACCTGCTGGACGTACCACTGCGTGGTGCAGTGGTTCTTGCGCTGTGCCGGCTTGCAGGGCGCGCAGAGCAGCAGGGGCGCCAGCTTGTTGGGCTTGCACGCGCTCCCCGCGTGCTTGTGCCGCGTCGGCTGCGGCTGTCGCGGCGGCGGCGAGGCGGGCCTCAGCCCCTCATCCCCGAGCACGGGCCACAGCATCCACCGGGCGGCAAGCCGAGAGAGACCTTCTCCCCCAACCCGCCGACGACGATTAACCGACCGCTGAGGCGAGCAGGAGCATCCTTAGCCACCTGATCGATGCGCCAAATTTTTCCTTTACATTACATCGTCTGCACGACGCGACGAAGACGAGAGAGGGGAGTTTGAGTTTGGCTTCGGCTTGGACGCTTACTTTTGGGAGTAATTATTTAGTTGAGCGGCCGCTCGAGGTCTCAAGTCACCGGGTCGTATTAATATGATAATCACTTTTGAGAATTACGGGTACTTTCTTACTTTGAAAATCAGAATAAATTTTGATGTGCTAAATTCCTGACTCAGTAGCTTGACGGCAGCAAACTTTTTCTCCTAAATATCGCTTCTCGTTATTGTAATTTTCGTCGTAATTCTAATAGCCATGCAAATTAGATTACGCAGAATTCAATTTAGTTAATTAAAACAAATGGTTCATTGTAAAAAATTGGGACTGCAATAATTGACCGAAATTATAAAAGTTGTTTCAAAATTGATTACTTGGTTGTGCAAAACTATTTAAAAAATGTTTCTACCCTTTTTATTATTAATAAACTTTTTTGTGGATTAAAATACACTTCGCTAAATAAAAGGATATCTATATAGATTCCTCGGTGTACAGACAGTACCGTACGCATTATTGCAAAAATAACAATAGGTAGACTGTCCTCAGTCATATCCCTTTGTTCTGAATCAATTCACATCAAGGTTTAAAATATCTTTAGCTCCGTAGACTATTTAGAGCGAATAAACGCGACTAGTCAACGGTAAAAACAAGTTTACAATTTCAAAAATCCAGCATTGATTTAAACGACCGGCAATAATGAAAAAGAAAATCGAGTTTTGGAATGAAGTTAAAAAATAAAGTATACTTTCGATACTGGAAGCAATTAAAAAAATCTCTTTTCGCAAATGCAGAACCGAAAATTCCTTTTTAATATAGGAATAACTTGTTACACAAGAAATTAAATTTTCAGAGCAAATATAAATTCAATGGTAATTCAGAGAGTTATAAGCCTCTGATATCTATCGCCATTAGTCATTCAGCTCTAAATTACGAGCGAAAGAGCAACATATAAATAAAGTGCATCTAATTAAAAACATCTGGTCTCCTGACCACATTTTCGCGATCGTTACAAAATACCTTGTAAATAAATCAGCAAGACCAATGAAAATTCTACTTGTGTTTCCCGTAAAAACTTCAAACGCGTTAATAGCACGCTAAACCTGTCCAGCGGAACCGAATTCCCAGCCGAAATTTTGCGGCCGCGTCTCGAGACTCCGTAAAATGTATTTCGAGGCGAGGGAAAATTCAAATGAGGCACCGACAAGCAAAGGAGGCGCCTTTTGTTACTCTTGCTTCCCGGGCAAATACCCCGTTCCGAGACTGTTTTAGAGTCTCAAGGCTAACCCCGCCGTAAGGCCCTAAACATCTGGACTGACGCTCCGCAGCCAATGTCATACTTGGGTTCGTGTAGACGCGCGAAATCTCGTGGCGCTCCGCAAGGACGCACGTCGAGACCCATTAGCACATTCCGGTACTCGCGGTGTCCAGTTTATATCGAGGACGGACTCCTTTCGAACGCGATCTCTTTTTTTTCTCCCCCTGCGAAGTAGGCAGCTTATTCTCCTGCTCCGTATATTGGATAACAGTTATTCCTAGATTGGTACCGATCGAGTGATAAAACGCATTTTTACGCTTCGCATTCGTTTCGTTACAGTTACGAAAGTAAAATTAATTTTTACGGGCGTTGCTTAAACAAGTCAACCGAGGAAGAGGCTTACAACGTATAAAATTGAGTCTGATCCGCGCTAATTAAATAATGGACGCGAAGCGTTGATTTTAATCAACCTTTAGAGCCAATAAACGTCCGTGCGGTGCAGGGATAGATAAAACCCCGGCTAAGGATCCTAATTCCGGGGCGCCTCTCGCTATCCAGGGAAACTGATTGATTCACGACAGCCGGCCGCGCGAGAGAAGCCGCGAGCAGCGTTTAAATTTAGCTCTGGAACGCCAACGTCTGGACGTCGAGGCCGAGGAGCTGCCGCACGGCCGGGAGAGAGAGAGAGAGACGCTCAATTCGCGTTCACTTAGGCCGCGCGCAATTTGACATTTCCTCGTTAGAGAGCCTCGCCGGCGGCGTCGCGCGCTAAAGCCGCGCCAAGGCAGGCTAGAAATTTCTAACGCCGCCGCACGCCAATCTCTCGCCGCGATCTCGGAGAGCGGATAATTTTATTTACTTGATGGACGGTACGTGTTGGGTGGAAAACGAGCGCCGGCGAAGCGTGCCGCGGATAATTTTTTTCTCTCTCTCTCTCTCGCTGAAGAAACTGGAGTGTGTTCTCTCTCGGAGTTTGGAAGAGGAGGAGAGTAATTGGACGGTTGGTTGCCTCGGGACTCGGTACTTTCGGCGGGTGGACAAAAAGTTTATTTGATTTTTATCGCGGGATATTGTTTTATTGGGTTCGGAAAGAATTGGTGGCCGCTGAGGCTTTTAAATCGTCCCGATGATAAAATTGACTCAAACTTTGTTGTTTCCGTACTATGCCAAACAGATATTAGTGACTTGTTTGTTTGATAAACTTATTTTCGTGTTAAATATAAATTACAATGCTATCAATAGCCTTATCATTTATTATGCACTGAGAAAAATACCTCACTAAAAATTAATATAGTTTTTCCTAAAGGGAGGACAAACTCGTCTTATCCTAAAAAATTAGTATAACTTGCCCTAAAATTTAATAGAACTATAGTAATTTTTACCAAACTTCTATTAAATTTTAGGGCAAATTTATACTAATTTTTTAGGATAAGACGAGTTTGTCCTCCCTTTAGGAAAAACTATACTAATTTTTAGTGAGGT
>UCOM01002690.1:0-23776 GCA_900474385.1 Ormyrus pomaceus | reverse complement strand
TAAGATAAGAGCCAGTGGAAGGACTTCCACGTCCGAGGCTTATCGGGACCATCACCAGTGCGGCTGGCAGGGTTCGACCTCCAGCTTGCCACACACAGGTGGAGGAGTTATCCCCTCCACCTTTACACTAAAGTTAGACGTTCGCAACTAACCACCACTACCAACACTACCCTGCCACGATACCGCGTGGAGGGTTAGACGACTCCACCCTGCCACGATACCGCGTGGAGGGTGTTACCGTCAATACAGAGAAAAAAAAATTTCCATTTTCGCCCCTTGTAAGAAAATCTACTAATTATAGATTAATGAAATTTGAAAAGAAAAAATATTTTAAACCTGAATAATGAATAAAGGAGGGTGCTGCTCATGGATTAATGGCAAGCTGCTTTCAGATTATTGAAAGCCATATATATACATATATATAGATATATTCTCCATGTTATTTTTGAAACTTCAAAGCCTTATAATTCTTTTTTCCACACTCCGTGAGCAAAACTCGATTTTGCGCACACTTGAATAAAAACGCTTGCGCTAAATCAAACCTTGCACACGTCGTATAAAAAAAGATTATTAAAAAGTACTATTTCCTATATTTCCCCATATAAACTTTTTATTGAAAGTAAAGATTTTTAAATGCTTTAAATGACAGAAAATGTTTTATACGTTTTGGAGCGTTTTTGCAGTTTTTAACAGCGGACGCAGTTTCATTTGAGCCGTGGGCATTCTCCTTTCTGTCGCTTCTAAGTATAAATTAAAAAATATAATGTGAAATTTAAACTGTACTTACTGCGTTAAATCATTATTCTGCCTGATCATAGGATTGGTCAACTCATCAGGATTGCATTGTTCATTGATAGGCTGAAAATACTGCGTTAAATCATTATTCTGCCTGATCAGAGGATTGGTCAACTCATCAGGATTCCATTGTTCATTGATAGGCTGAGAATACTGACAATATAGTGAATTCTCCATGACAAAGAAAAATATCTTCACTAACAAGATAAATAACTTGATTTAAAAAGAAATGTAGAAAATATTTCTTTTTATATTTTGAACTGTGCTGTAGTTCAAAATTTAAGTTGAGCACTGTATAGATATTTAACACTCAGATGGTAAGGCCACAGTGTAGAAAAACAAATTTCTATATATTCTGTATCCTTGGTGCTGTAAATCCAATATCGGAGGTATTTTTTGAACTTGTCAGACTGATAGACTGTCTACACTTTTCAAACTGCTCTGTTGAAGGTTCAACTCAGACTAACAGACAGTTTAAAATTTTGAACTACTTATACTTCTAAAAATTTTCGTGGAAGGGGAAAACAGTCGAGTACTAGAAAATTATAATGGGGTATCCGATTCAGGTATATTTTTGAAGATTTGACCTAAGTCCTTGAATATCTCGCCTAATTGCTTTTAAATTGTTTCGGAGAACTTTTGAAATATAAGAATTTTCCTTTAGGTAGTATTTAAAAAGTAATTAAATAACAATTTTCCATTAAAATCTGCACAAAAGTAATAAAGCCTTTGCCGAACGAGTACCATACATTTTAACTGCAGTCATTTCTGACTTAAAATTCATTATTTAAAATTCATCATTCTACATTGAAAATAAAAATAAAATAAATAAATAATTCTACATTGAAAATAAAAATAAAATAAATAATTCGGCATATTACGCACTTTATCACAGTGTTATTAGTTACGGAATAACAGGGGTGGAGCTTATAAAAATTATTTAAATCTGTTACAGAACGTGCAAAACAGATTATTAAAACTAGTTTTCAAAAACAATTTTGTCCAAAAAAAACCACTGAATCTACAACAAATTTTTGTCTTAAATATTATTACAAAGAATTACAAAATAATTATCAAATCTCCAAAAGTATAACAAGAAATAAAGCTATCATCTTACCAAAAATATGTAAAACAGTTAGTAACAAAAGTAATTACATTAAAGCAATAAAAATATTTAATCAATTACCAAATGAATTAAAGACATTGGATACAAGTAAAAGATTGTATAGTAATAAGTTAAAAGAATGATTCGTTCAAAACATCTGTTAAATATTAAATAGTATACAAAGATTAGGTCTTGTAATTCCGCATTACAAGATACTAGTCTAAATTTACTAATATAAGCACTAAGACATACTGATACTGTTGTTTATAAAACTAATATATGTATGTTAAATATTAAAATTTTATTACTAGTCTTAAGTTAGTTTTTGAGGTTTTTCTCTCCAGAACTGCAAAATGGAAATATAATTTTCCTCTGCAGGGTTGCATTATAAAGTAATGTAATTTAGTGTATGTATTGCGTCTAGTAATATAATGTATTACTCTGGATAAAAAAAAAAATTAAAAAATCCAATAATTATCTCCAATAATGGCTTTCAATAAGCTAAAATCGCTCTTTTTCCTCAAAATGAACCTTTTAATGGGACAACTTTCACAAGGAACAAATGACGCAGATCTCAATATAATCAATCATCAATAAAATGTACGCAAACAAAATTTTCTAATAAAAATTACCATAAAAATGATGGTAATCTTGGGGCAGAACACGCTTCTCGTAAAAATTATTTTGCATTGAGTTTTAACGTGACAGCCTCACTCTATGCTAGCAGAAGAAGCTTTTGTTATATATTTATTAATTTAGTAATTTTAATAAGAAAAAATAAAGTAATAATACATATTTTACATAAATGTTTTTATTTGTAAATTAGTTACCAATGACTAAATAATAATACCAATTACTCATTATAAATGTTTTTCCATTTGTGACTCTTACCGAATGAGTGATAATTTCAAATAAATTTATATCTTCATCTAAAAACACATCGTTCAGTAAGGTCACAATAATTATAAATTGTTTAATATTATAAGTAATCATTTCCTGAATTATATAAAGTTAAGGTTTTGTTTTCTTCAAGTACCATTATAATACAATTTTTTTTTAGAATTTAACAATTAAAAAAGGGGCTTTAAAATGGTACAATCTGCATGCGTGGATCTTGTGGATCAACCGAGATATTGATATTTCAAGTTTTGTTTTCACTTTCATTTGTTTTGGGTAAAATTAATACATAGAACTATCAAAATTATACTACCGATTGTGTATTTTTTATTTAAAGTCATACGAATTTGTAATAGAATAAAATTTTACCATAGTAGCATGATAAAATTTGATACAATAATTGCCGTCATTTTCACGGTAATTTTTATTAGAAAATTTTGTCTGTGTATGCATGCACATTTTAGATTCGAAATTGCACTTACTTAGTTGAAAAAACAACATGCATTTATTGCGCCAACGTTTCAGAAACTTACATTTCCTTCTTCAGGGCTCTATTATCTTACAGTGATTTTGATGACTTATTTTTTTACCAGGTCTTAAAACATGATTTTAGACAACTTTTGTCTGAAACATTTTGTCAAAATGAACTTAATTATGAATTAGCATATGCTATCTAGGACTGTATCTCACAGCATACAGCACAGTTTATGGAAGTTGACAGTAAGATTTTAATTTAATATGAAAAAAATAAAAGCTAAGCAAGTTTTAAGACTGTTGTAAATCTAGTATAGGGGAGGTTGAAAAATATTTAGACTTTTAACCTTCTTTTAATAATATAGAACGAGTTCTTACATCAATCTTTACACACACGAATTATTAACATTTCTGAAAATTCTTTGCATTTTCTTTACGTTTCGATTCAATAAATTTTCGATAAAACTACGTGTCTCAATTAATTAGATATTAAAAGTCTGAAAAATCAGTCCTCTCAATTAAAAAAAAACTAGCAACGCCCATTCCATCAGTACACCGCAGCTCGCTCGGCTAACCATCGCCCGTGAAACGAAGAACATCGGCCGATGAACGCGAGACTCGCTCGCGTCACCAAGCCCTCGAGCACCGCTGAAACCACCTCCCGGGGTAATTACCGGGGCAGAGAAAGCACGTGCGCGAAAAAGAGCAAGTCAGAGAGGGCCAGCTCCGGATCTGGAGTGCGCGATTGCGCCGTATCAGTTTCTCGAGTGGAGGGTGAAAGAAAAAAAAACGCGGCCACGTGCGGCGGAGCCGAGTGACGAATATGATTGCGAGAGAGAGAGAGAGAGAGAGAGAGAGACAAGAGGCCCCCGACAATACGCTGTCAGCCATGAAATGCACGCTGCTCACCTCGACGGGGCGAGCAAGCAATTCATGAGGGTCCGGGCTGCGAAGAGCCACCAGCGATGAGCCCCGCCAGCGGATGGCTGTACAGTCCGAGCGGCAAATTTGCCAGAGGATTTCTGCTGGTAATTGATTAGCCGCGCCGGTGCCGGGGACTTTTAGAGCTTCCAGCTGAATCGGAGTCAGTGTCATGATTGTCGTTCTTTATTTCGTTCGTCTTCATTAATCCAATTATCTGATCTTTTGAAAAAAAATGTTACAGGGTAAAATACCTTGAAATAAATCAAAAAATATTGGATTTCTGATGGCCTTTTGACATTGTAAAGTACTTTGCTTTTCATTTTGCTTCTGAGAAAAATATTTTATTTATCTTTTTGTTTCTATTACATTATAATCCATCAAATAATTAATTGAATCTTCTCTGAAATGATCCCAATACGATTACTCCAAGAACTAAACCAGGAATTCAAAATTCTATACTCCGCCGTCAAGAATTTCAGGTTCACACATTCATCCATCAGCTACTTTTAACCACAACCACTAAAGAAGCCTCGTACATCCTAATAATGGAACTTGTCACTTACTGCAGCGGTAATTCTGCACTTGGCATTCACGTCCCGGGAACCCCATTAAACGCAAACCCCCCGCGAAACAAAACGCGAATCCCAGGGCGAAAAGTGTTCGTCAAACAGAAAGCAGAAATTCTCACCGCGGACTCGATCCATTATCGAGCCTCCTTCGCCGCAGAGCTGAAAACAAATCGTGAATATGACAGGCTAGCATTAAATCGATTCGTGGCCTCGAGGCGGACGCGGCGCCGCCTAAAAATCGTACACCCTGCGGTGGACGTCTCTCTCCGCGGCCGCCCTTCGCTCTCGTTATAAAATACAGGAGCCTGCGCCGTTCGAGGGCTCGTTCATTAGCGGCCGGCGCGCGCGCGCGGAGTCGCGGCGCTCTTCTTTGCCCAATGACAATTCCACGCGCTCCGCGGCGGCTATATACCTTTTCGCACTTGTATTGTGTGCGCGTCTGTTTTGCGCGCGATCGATGGGCCGCGCGTGTGTGGCACGGGCAGTGTTTGTTCAGGCGTCGATATGACAAACGTAAGGCAAGAGCGGACGCATGGGAGAATTATACGCGCGCGGCGCGGTAAATATTGCGGCTGGGCGCCGCTGCCGACTTGTTCAAACGGAGGGAATTTTCTTTGCTGGCGGGCTCTCGGGCTTTTGTATCTTGCGTAATAGGGTTTGCTTTTTTTTGGTCCCGATCAGCACTGCGCTGGTTACGAATGAAGTTTTCTGCGTAAACACTTTGAAATACTTTTATTGTTTACTAGCTTATGTATAAACCTTTGTTGAAAGTTAATTAAAAATTGTATCTAGTCTAAAATATATGTTTTCTGAGAAAAATCAGTTTTTAATAATACTTGTATATGTTACTTTACTTTATATTTTCGTAGAAAGTAATTTTTATGTACTATTCCAAGATTAAAATATTGAATTTTATTTTTTGTTAAAAAATATTTTATTTTTTATTTTAGTACGAATGCTATATTCTGAAATACTCTTTAAAAACAGAAGCAGCAATAAAGAAAATTGAAGGTAACAAGGGATTATTAGTACTTATTGCATTCATCACTCGAGCAAACAAATATCATATCAAATCTTCAGTAAAAAAAATTGTATGATCTCGCTGTTTTGACAGTAAAAACACCCTCATCAGGCCTGATGGCAAGAAAAAGGCCCGTGTAAGTTTGACAAGAGATCATGATGTTCTTTTTCTAACAAAATTGGAATTATATAAGTGCTTTATTTTTCTACTTGTATAAAATATGAAAAGATACCTGAGGTAATAAGAAATTTTTGCAGATTCAAATTTTCGTTGTTAATATTTGACTTTACATGTATTATTTAAAAGAAATTGAATTCTTAAAAATTGACAAAACTAAACAATGAAAGTGAAGTTTCATGCAGGAATGCAGTGATATTTTTTGACTGCAAGCATCCGTAAAGTAAATCAATTTATTTAATGAATAGTTTTAGCTTCAAACAGAGCAGAGAAATAATAATTATGAAACATCTCTTTACGCACAGAAAATTGTTCTTTATACACAAAATTATAAAAAATTATTTTAAATTTATTTTAGAAATGTTGTAATTTTTATAATGGCCTACTAAAGTACTTAGTTATCTTATTTACATAAATCCTTAACATCATATTGTCCACTCTTTTTAAAAGTACACGTGTTTAACGTTTCATGATCGATTTTTTGGAAAGGTTCGACATTAATTTAACTGAATAAAATTTATTGCACATTAATTTTATAACAAATATTGTTGTTCATCAATAATTTTATACCAAAATATACTACTTTTTATAAAAATAAAACGTTCTTTAAAAGGTTCATTTAAATTAGAACTAAAACGAAATACATTAAAAGTATTTATTTAATGAAATTTATTTATATACAAGTATTAAAATTTTAAAATTTTTATTTGCAATACAATATTTACAAGCCGAGGCGATGTCGAGTTTTTCGACAAGAAGCTGAAGTTCTTGGTTCTTTCATTCCAGGTATCAAAATTGGTTGTCTGAAAAGAATTATAAAAACATTAACACTTTATACTTTCAATCAATAAAATAATTTAATTTCATATTCAGCTAATAAAGGTAAAATAAAGTTTCTGTAAAACCTACTTTCTGATCGATGCCTGTTCTCGATCAAGCTGTTCTTGAGATCTAGCCTTCATTTCCAGTTTGGATTCTCTCATTTGGCTTTCCATTTGATTTTGATATTGTGAAGCCTGCTGCTTGGCTCGACCGCTCTTCATTGTTTCTTTTACACTGTAAAACATCGGTCCAAACTCGGCCAGCCAGTGTCCATCCACAGTAGTTACACACTCCATATATTCTTTCCCTGTCATTACGAACAACGTAATCTGGTGTAAATCCCATTCCGAAAAGTGCTGAATTCGGACGCAAGTGGCAGGGCATTCCGGTTCGACAACTGACATATTCTCTACAACCTTTCAACCTGGTTGCCTGATGGAAATATGCTGAACAAATGCACTTTCTAACGATATCCCCACTCGATTCCACAACTTACAACTTCTATTTTTTGCTGCTTCAAAAGTTCTTCCAGTTGCTGTCTTACTTCTCTTACCTGCAATAATATTCAAATTTATTTCATTTATTTTTTGCGAGATTTTTTTTATTTGCCTTCCATTGATTATATACATTAAGATACATTAAATGATCCGATTCAGGAACTTGGAACTTTTCTCTTGCTGAATCGGAATCTTCTTCGCGTCCTTTTGATCTATAAAATATTGATGATACGTAAAACATAGACACAATTGTAAGGATTTCAGCAGAATAACCAAATTTGGAGCAAATAATGAGCATTCGAGACTGAGGTGGATCCAGCGGAAATTCGGCCATTTGACGACCCAAACTTGTGAGTCCGCCAGTGTTATCTATCGCTCCTAAAATCCATAGCTGATACAAGGAATTTAAAATATTGTCTTCTGCCGGGGAATCCATAAAGGAAAAGGCCAATAGATCTTGAACTCCTAATGATTTTATCCTAATGAGATTGAACAATTTTTTTATGTTAAAAAACCCGAATGCAACGTCTCGCGTCGCTCGCGTGGTTCATGTCTTAGACATACATAAACTCATACTTGCTCGGGACGCTACCGCGTTCCTTTTTATTGCCGAGTCTTAATGAGATACTTTTAGAGGAAAGGGATTTGGGATTCCTGGTCTCCTTTAGAAAATGCCTACAGGTTTTTCCGTCCTAGTCTATTATAAATTTGTGTCGTAAACTCTTCGTATAAATTAAACAAAAATACTTTTAAATATTTTTACAGAAATTTTCAACATTTAACTTTAGCCAAGTAATAACTTTAAAAAAAAAAAAACATATTTTTCACTTTCCCAACCCCAGCAGCCCGCTAATCCTTTAAACCCCATTCTACAGCCATCTTCCAAGCATCTCAATTTTTGCCACCGCTTAGCCCGAAGACAGCCAGCCCGGCATTTCAAGACAATTCCCTCACCTAACTCGTCGCACGCGTCGCCCCCCCGTGAACGAGCGGACGGCATTGTGCCGCCGACTTCAGAAATTACCGCAGCGTCTCGCGAGCTCCGACGACTCCGGCAGTCTTTCCGCAAAGAGGCGCCAAGGAGAGAAAGTGCTCGAAATCGCGCAAACTTCCCGAGCATTCATACATGCCAGCGGCACACGCGCGCCACCCGGCGCGACACACACCTCCCGCCAGGCTTTCGAGTCGAGTGTCGCGCGCGGAATTGCGAATGCGCGCCCGGCTCTCGCCTGATTAAACACTTTCAGCGGGGAGGAGCGACGCGGCGGCGCGCGCGGAGTGCAGAGGCTTCGCTCGGGATGTTTTTCCCGATTGTTTTCAGCGGCCGCGGTGAGCTGACGCGAAAAATGACGGTAAAATAATTGCTTTTCATGAGCATCGGTTTTTTTCCGCGAGGAGAGAAACGTCTTGGAGAAGAAATCGATTGTTGGTCGTAATTTTCGTTTAAAGTGGGTTTTTTCCATTATTCGCAAGAGCTTTTCTATGTACAGAACAGTTTATAAACCGTTGCAAATAAAACATTTTGACATCCATTCCGCAAAGCGAAATATCTTAAATTTCCTAAAAATCTGACTTTCTCGCCCCCAGAAACGTCTACCCGCAACCGAAAATTCCCGCATCCATTTAACCTGTCGAAACTCGCCTGTCGAAATCCGCAAAAAAGGCACATCGCAGCGAATAACAAGACCGCCGCCGCACTGCAGTGCGGGCGGAGAAAAAAATCTCACCGCCGAAAAACGTATACTCGCCCGGCTGAAAAGCCCGCGTTCAGGAGCCAGGAGCCCGCCGCGCCTCGCGCGCGTGCCACCTGCGGAAAATGAAACTCGCGGCGGGGGCGTCGCTCGAGTGCACTGGCCTCGTTATGCAACGCCGCCGAGTGTCGGCCCCCCGCGCGCGCGCCGAAAGCCTCAAGTGCGCGCTTGAGGCGCGGGGCTTCTTTCTCGCACCTTTTCGAGGGGCTGCGCATCGAAAATTGCGGCGGGAGCTCGCGGTGCTTTTTCCGCGAGGATCGCCGCGCGGGACTGCGGAGAATGCGGGGTGCGCGGAATGGCGGCGTAAGAATTCAGAAGGGAGTTTTAATACTTAAACCGGATTTTAATCGACTTTATCAGCGTTACACTTTGATCAAAGTTTACAATTTTAGCAGAAACGTCCGAGGTTACGAAAATTTTTCTAAAAAAAAAAAAACACCAAGGTAACTAGAAATAATTACTGCAAGCTCGCTCGCTTTCTCCTCGGCGAGTTCAGAAAATCCGAGGAAAAAAGGGAACTTCTCTCATTATCAGCAGAGAGAAGTCGGTCTCCATTCGTCGGCGACTCCGCACACCCTCGGAGACGAAAGAAAGGCCAGAAAGAAGAAAAAAAAAAAAAAAAACATTATACCCCCCGCGCGCGCGCTTTGTCCCCGCGATTCTTTCCGCGATATATGCACTGTGTGCGCGCGACTCGCGACGACGGCGCGGCGCGCTTCGCTCGCGCACTTGTGTCAATTTACGCGCTGTTATCTTAGCGCTGGCATTGTGCCGGGACAAAGGCGCCATGGAAGCGCCGACAGAAGACGGAAAGCGCGCGGCGGGGAGGGACGCGGGAGAGAAGCTCGAGGAATAAAAAGTAAAAAAAAGAGGAGGCGGAAGAGGTAATAAGAGCGATAAGGAGAACGCGAACGGAGAAGGCGAGAGAAACGCCGGAATTACGAAGGAGACAATTATTGTGAAAAGGTGGGTGCGAGGGAATGATTTCGTAACTTTTTTCCTCCCCCTCCCTTCCTCCCTCCGCCCTTTTTCTTGGAGCGGACTGAATGACGCGCTGTGTGAGAGGCGCCATTGTCGGGAGGGAAAACCTGCCCTTTGTGCAGAGAGAGAGAGAGAGAGAGAGATGCTTCTCTCGAGCGGAGAGACGCGCGAAGCATCCACAGCCGGCGGTCCGCCCTCTTTTTTTCGCGACGGACGAGCGGAATGAATGATATTCGAGTCATTTGGGGAAGTGTCGTATCCGTACTCGCGAGTATTCCTTTATCTTTCCAAGCTTCGCCAAAGATTCGACTTCTTTCCCTCGAATCTACAGCGAATCTCGAGCCTCCGTTCCGATCTTCGAGGCGCGACGAGCATCCCGCGTCCCGAGATAAGTCGATGATAAAAGAAAGGAGGAAGGAGGCAAAGTGCCGCGGCGGGGGGAGGAGCGGAATCAGCCAGCGAGTAAATACAATCGCTCGCTCCTCGGCGCACGCGGAGACTGCACACCGCGCAAGAGTCATTGTTCGGTGCACGTCGCGTGCGCGGCGGCAGGAAGTTCGCGCGCGCACCGGCAATGCCGAGAGACAATGCCCGAATCTGCACCGGCGAAAATAGCGTAATGCGGAGACGCCGCCGCCGTCGCCGCGGAGTCTCTCGGCGCGCGCGCACGCGCGGATCCCGCCGTGCGCTATACGTGCAAGAGGCGAGCCCGGCAAAAATGGAGGATGGATGTGGGCTCGGTGCCTTTTCGAGAAAGTGAAAGTTTGTACCTTGCAGCGGGTAAAGTTCGCCGGTGCCTGGCTCTCAGTGGCTGAATAAAAAGCCTATTCTAGCCGTACGCTGTTGGTTTACTGTCGTTTCGTATAATTGTAGAGCGCGGGAGAAGATCGCCAATTGGAAACGCATTACACGCAAGCGTATTATCGATTATCGGCTCCGCGACGTTCAACCCGTTCCCTCGCGAATGCTCCTAAAAAGCAGCCTCTCTCTCCATTACAGCCGGGAGCGTCTAATTTTCATCGCCGCCGCAAATGGACTCTCTCGGCTCCGAAAGGGCCCCGAGAATATCGCTTATGGCACTATATAAATTCCGGGCGGGAGGCGCACCTAATTCGAGAGCGTTTAGCATTGCTTTGCAGCGAGAGAGCGAAGCCGCCAAGTCCTTATCGGGGCTGCGCTTCCTGCGATAAAATCACCTGCGCATCCCCGGCAGGAGGCGCTGCGCTTCCCCCTCTCCCTCCTTCGGGCGCACGCCTCCTTCCCGCCTTCTTCTTACTCCCTCCTCCTCCCGCGCGTACACGTATCCCACGCACACGGAGGGAGCGCCGCCGCCGCCGCCGTCGCCGCCGCCTTTTTTTCTCTCCAATGAGTTCTCTTTCTCTCGACGCAGCCTCTCCCGCTACATCGAGGCCCGGGCACAGGTGCGCGCGCCTCCCCAGCCAATTACCGGCGCCGCGCGCGGCGGACCTTTCTGTATATCCGAGGAGCGCGAGTCTCGGGGCTTTGTCTTTGGGAGCGGGTCTCGAGCCGCGAAGTCGACGACGTGCAGGTGAGGGGATTTTCTAGGTCGAAAAATGGTGCCGGGGTTCTGGCTCCGCGGGCGACGCGGTGATGGTAATTGATGGAGGAATATGCTGCGCGGGCATTCTTTTTTAATTTACCGTTGATAAGCTATGTTTTCTGATGATGTATGACCTGCTGAATTCGAGTACATCTTTAGTTTTGTCGATTTCATGAATAGACGAACATGCATTCGAATTTGCAAGTTAAAATACCTGAGAAAACATAACTGATACATGTGGATTATCGTGATGAAGATTACTGTAATGGTATCTAACGTATTTAGACTGTATATCGATCAAATATTTTTTGTTTTAGAAGTAATTTAATATATTTATTAAAGTTCCAAAATATATGTTTCAACGCACAACTTGGTACAATACCATTTAAAATAAAAATTTTGATATAATTACTTAATAAAATTAATATTATTTAAAATTGATTCTTTATTACATTTACTAACATCTTTCAATCTATTCAATCAACTAAAAAATTACACCGATACTAAATCTCTTTGAATAAATACTCATCACTTTGGAAAGAAAATACAAGATAATTAATTTCGTTCCTGCGTACGTTCAAAAAAAAACGTTTTTTTCCTGAATCGAAAGTCCTGAATTTCATCATTATTTAAAAACATATTTTTTAACAAGAAATTTATAACCTCTTTTTGTTTCCCCTTTGTCTCTGCTCTTGTTCGTTTTTATTTTAAATTTCATTCTCTCTATTTTTCTCTTCCTTTCTGGGCTCACAGGCGGCACTCCAACTCACTCCATACCCTTCCTTCCTCTCTCTTTTTTTTTTATCTCTTTCCTTTTTATTCCCGCTTTTCGCTCGCGTACAGTCACTTTTTTATTTCTGGCCTTGTTCTACAGCGCGAGAATCCGATTATTTGCAATTCTCCCAGAACGACGTCCTTTTTTCATTACACGAGCCGGGGAGCTTTTCACGTTTCGCACCGAAAGTCGACGTCATTAAAAGGGAAAAAACCTGGTTAGCTCTCGTCCAGTTAAAATAATAAATAATATCCAGAGCCGCACTCGTCTCCGGCCAAAGTATCGGCTAATATTTCACTTCGAGAATGTAGGCCGCGCGTTTAGAATCGAGCGAAATTCAATTAAAAACATTGTCTCAACAAACAAATCGGCGCGGGGCTCTCTCGCGACGGCGAATGAAAACATCTCCGCCGAAATATCGTCTACTAATACTCGTGATTTCTCCCCTAGCGCGGGGAGTAGCGGGCGATTCGAGAAGATGACACTTTAAATTTCATCGTAAAGCGAGTAGTCATTGTGCTCGCCGGGACCCCTTCGCTCTCTCGACAATCGCTTATATCCTCTCTCTCGCCGCGCGGCACGCAAACACAAAAAAATTCCTTGTATTCTTTTCGCCCGTAAACTTTTCTCTCCGCGTCTATCCCTATAATAAACGAAAGTGACGCATCTCTTAAATAGCTGTCAAAAGGATAAAAAATGAACTTGCCCTCCCGGTTTTGCGTTTGGATTAATGTTAAAATTTTAATTAAAAGATCCCTGTGTATACGTTTACTTATACTCGACGCGCAAAGCGACGTCCATGATGGTGGTGTATTTTGACTATCGAACGGTGGGTCCATACCTTCGTCTCACTTCAGACACGATTTTTTCCTCTGTTTATCTTTTGAGAGCCGAAGGACCCGGACGAGATGACTCGGTTACATAAATATTGGCTCGATTTTCGGTTTCGCCTCGTATATACGTATATATTTATTCGGAAGCCCCCCGACAGTGCCCCCTTCTCTTTCAATTTTTTTTCAGCTCGACGTCGCGCCGTCTTTCCGTATTATAAGCTCGGAATTACGTTTAAACTTGGCTCGAAATCCCCCGGCGTAAAATGTAGGCTTTTCTTGCGCCCTTTTTGGATTGGCGACAATCGGGGATCGTTTGCTGCAGGAATAAGGTGTATACACCGTTCTGTATTTAAGGACGTACAATAACCCTTGTTGAGCTTTAAATACCTACAATACTGTATCACAATATACTTCTACAAAGTCATCAAAACTATTTATCCTTTCCGTTGTGACAGATTTTTAAATAAAAATTCTAGTTTTTAATAAAAGTTCTAACGAGCACAAAAATAGTATTACCCATTCATAAAAAAATCTCCTTCCCGGAATAGTTTACGACTGTCCCTCGTCAAAAACAAGCAATTGCCCCCCAACGAAGCAGCGACACAAACAAGTACGGCAGAAGCTCCGCAATCCTCGGCAAGCAGCCCCCGATAAGCGATGCTCTTAGCGCGCGCAGCGAAATCAAGACGCGTCCGCGTCCGAATCGATAACGAGAGACGGCAATAAGGAGGGGAGGAGAGCTCACCGCTAAGTGGAAGCTCGTTACGCGTCACCTTGGCTTTACCTGCAGCCGGTGCCTCGGCGCGGCGTATATATCATATCGGCGCGCAATGCACGCGACACGGGGGGCTGTCCTTTTTTTTTTTTCTTCTTTCTCATCCTCCGCCGCGCCGCTTTGTGCACAGCGGCAATCGGTTATAAATCCAGGCTCGTAAACATGTCCGTAGTCTTGTAGGAAACGGGGTGAAAATGGGCCCGATCCGTTTGCGGCACCCAGCGGAACGCGGCGGCGCGCCGCGTGTTTTATGCGCGGTGGGCTCGAAGGTGAGGAACTGGATCGACGGGGAGACATTGCAGGCTGAAGTTGAAGGAATAGCTTTGAATGTTTTACTTTCGATTTGAAAACGTTGGTTTTAAGCTCTTCTTCTTGTAATTTTATTGTTGAGTTTTTATTGGTTATTATACGTATGTCGTTCAGCTTTAGATAAGCTGGTAATATATTCAATGTCCCTGAGCAAAAGTTTAAATGACTTTAAAATTTTTATTTTTCAATCAAAATCTTGGCTTTTGTTTTTAAATAAAATTGTTTCAAAACGCTTCGTTTTCGATTAAAGCTTCTTTATTAATCTATCTAAATCGACAACGTTTCGACGACTATCTTGTCATCCTTCTCAAGTCTGAAAAAGTTTTTTTATTTTTCCGTTGTCCTTACACAAAATAATTGACGATGTCTATTGACGAATATTTTAATAATGTGAAAGAGAAGAAATATAAGTATGATTCAAAATAATTTTTTAACTTTTTGCAAAGAGTTTATGATTATTAATAAAGTTGTTTGTGAAAAAAAAAATTTTTTTTTAGAAGCGTTGACGTGCGAAATTGTAGATATAATTTCTTTTTAATTTTGTAAAAAAATTATCTTAATATCGATCTGTTGTAAAAATAAAAAACTTTTTTAGACTTGAGAAGGATGACAAAATAGTCGTCGAAACGTTGTCGATTTAGAAAGAGAAATAAAGAAGCTTGATTCGTAAACGTTTTGAAATTATTTTATATATAAATAGTACGAGTGATTGGAGCCATGACTTTCGTTTTTTTCGTTCTATCAATCAATTATTATTTTTTTAAAAACGTAAAAATCGAGGCTAATAAAGTGAAAAAAGAATTTAAACTCAGAAACGATTTTATCTAAGAATTCATTGATTTTAGAAAAACGTAATCAACCGCACGAAAGTCGAAGTAAACCTCTGAATTTTCCAAACGCCCGAAAAAGCTCATAAATCGACAACAAAAAAAGAGGCAACAGAAAGAAAGAAAAAAAAAAAACTAGCGTTCCGAATCTGAAAGGCTTCCGGTCGTTAATGGGTTAAACCGGGACACCCCGTATGTGCTTTCGCGGAAGTCATTGTTAGGCTGGGAAAATTTATTGGACGCACGAGGCACTCGATATTCAGCGCTCTCCGTTCAGGCGTTACACTCTTACTTACGCCTTTATCTCGTCTCCTTCCGTTCGACGATCGGTCGGTCCCCCCCCCCCTCCCCCCTTCTTGTTTCGCGATTTTTCGTGCAGTGTCTTCCCAATAAATTAGGGAAAGAAAAAAAATAAAAGGCGGTTGGGAAGCGCGGCGCGACGTGTTTTGAATATTAAATCGGCCGGCGAAGGATTTACGGCGCGAGTTTGAGAGACGAGCGATTCTTAATTTTTAATCCCACCTGGAGGACGCCGGGAGCCTTTAACTTATCGCTTATTTATTGCTATCTCGAGGATATTTCATTTTGAGGATTATAATTTCGATGCCTCTCTCGACTCTCGCGGGGAACGGGGGATAAATGCGGATTGATTAATTGTTTTGATAAAGGCTCGAGTTTAATTGCCGGCTTGTTATTTATTGTATTAAGAGCGTGTTTAGAGGCTCGGTGTATTTATGCGAGGCTGAAATTTATGCGGCGAATTTTACGAGCGTTTCGCGCTTTTTCAATGCACGATTTTCTATCCTCACCTTGAGTGTTGGCCGCGACTTAAATATATTTTATTGCAGATAATAAATCGAAGCAAAAATTACTTTTCAGCATTGCCAGCGTGCAAAGTGTAAAATTTAAACGACTCTCCAAGCTTCTAAAGTTTCAAAAATTATTCGAAAATCGTGTTTCTAAAAATCCGAACTAAAACTGCCGGCGTTATACTTTTCAAGCTGTTTTCAACGCTCGACAAAAGCTTAAACTGTGCAAAGTAAAACGCACCGACAAACGTCAGGGAAAACAAAGCGAAAATTCGAAAAATTTAATTTCCCAAGCCCAGCGAAATTCAAAAGAAAGCTCTCGCGCTCTTTTTCAATCCTCGCGACCGAAGCCCCTTCGGCCGCGCATACAGCGGGAGAATTCCTCCGTCGAGGGTCGGGCGATATTATTTATGCGCGTCCCATTATTATTGCGTCAGCCGCGTCGCGCGCGCTCGAAATATCGCCGACGCATGCATATAACGCGGCCTTTCATAAAAGCGCGCTTATTTGTTAACATAATATACACATTAGGGGGTGGGACGAGAGAGCGCAATCTGTCAGTTGGCTTTTAGACACGGTGGACGATTTTCTTCCGACGCGACTTTGTCACTCGGCGCCGAGAGGCTTTCTTTTCCGCAACCCCCTACGAACTTACGACCGGACGTACGTCATCGACGATGTTTGCGGGGAATGCCGCAGTTTTCTGGATGGGAGGGAGGGGGGAGGGGGTCGCAAGGGGAGATGTTTGCCGAAATTTTTAGAATCAGTGTTTTGGAGGATGTAATAAGGGGAGTAAATGGGGGATAATTAGATTGTTATTGACGAATGAGTCTGACTGTTCTTCATTTTTTAAACTAAAAGCCTTAAATTTCAATAAATCGTATTCTATGCTACCTAAAATTAATTAAATTTCGGAAATAACGTTAGTGTTTATTTTCTTGAAATAATTATCAATTGAAATTGATTATAAAATTAATAATGTAGTGGAATATCCAAGTTATAATTAGTACGCATGAAATTAATATCAGGACGTTGTTCGATTTTAATTTTCGAAGCTATAGATCAACTTTTGAAGTGATTAATTAAATACTCATTTTACAGAATTACAGTGTTCGCATAACGAGATTCATAATGATCAATTAAAACAATCATGATTCCAAGGGAATATTCTGCATTTAAATGTACTTTTCAAAATTTGTCCTGAAAATAATGTCATCGTGCAATGCAATTAGTAAAATCAATCAGTAGCTAATAATAAAGATAAGAGTGACGTCAATAATTGGATCTCATTATGCCGCAAGCACAAATGGTAAGGAAATATTTTAAAAACTGAATTTAAAAAACGGAGATTATAAAATGGATGCAAAAAGTTGAGTTTTTTAAAATTAAAATTTAAGAAAAATCAAATTTTCTTCAAAAACTTCTCAACAGTTAATTGCAGAATAATTTCATTGTCGGTATTCGAAAAGTGAGATGAAATCAAGAACATTTCATCCAAAAATCTTTACTTGTTCAAAAGTTATAGCCAAACGAAGAATGATTATTAATGTAGAATAAAAAATCTACCAAAATTCATCAACGTAATTTTAATTTATGTTTGTTGTAAATCATTCGAATCACGACAATTAAAATGCTTTATATATAGTTAAGTATTGAAAAGTTATTGAAAACTATATTGGACAAATTGATTTTTCTTAAATTTTACCTAAAAGAGCTCAGAACTTTTGCAAAATCGAACGTTAGACTGAATAAAGATGTCACCTTTCATATTATTATATGAAAAAACATTATAAGTAGAACGAAATACATGGCCCGAAGACAATCATCATATAGCATATAAATGTTATTATTTATAAGGAAAGGAAACATTTCGAACAAGCAAAAAATTAATATTCACATAATTTATTGTATGATCTTTTTAATAAATTCCTCTTTTTGAACAAAATATATAATTTCCAATTATAAAATAGTTTTTCTAGTAGTTAATACAATTTTCAAAAACTTTAGATATATTTCTAAATTTATAAAATTAATTAACTGCGTTTGAATCTTCGGGTACTTCAGTGACATTCGGAAGTTTGGGAGGATCAACAAGTCCAGCTCGTTCTTCGTCAGTCTGAAAAAATTAATAATTTTAAAGTAAAACGTGTTTTTAAAAATTGAGTAAATACAAAAAAGTATGTACCCAATCAGCAAATTTGTTAAGTTCCAATTTGTAAGAAACTTCTCCTTTTTCGTATTTAGCGTTATGTTCGTCAACTATTTTTTTCGTCTTCAAATAGATTTCATGTCTTTTTGCATCTTCTGCGGCGTCGTAATTCTTGCCATATTTTTTCTGCAAACATAAAATTCAATGGAAAAAATGGTAATAATTACGGTTCAAATTAAATGATAAATTAATTAAAATCGTTCGTACTAATTGTACTAATTATTACCTTGTAAGCTTCCCATTCTGATTCCTGGGCACTATCACCGAAAATTTGAGTCACGACAATTGCTACAAGCAAAAACGCAATTATGGCCTTCATGTCTTATCTGAAAAAAGCAGTAATTAATGAAAATAACGAATAAACAGTAAACTCAATGTTTTACTTTACAATCAAGCAAAAAAGTTATCGAACCTTATTAATTTATTTAGTACTGATTTAGATTTTGATTTTTTGAATAATAAAAATAAAAAGTTTATTATTTTTTTGATAATGCTAGTTTTTGATGGCAGAAAGAGCTATGATTTAGAGCTGTACAAAATTTTCGTTTCGGAAGCGGAATTGACAGTAATAAATTGGGTAGCATTTCGCAGATTTTACATCAGTTGCTAAATAATAAATATATTAATTTGAACATAGATCGCCATTGACTTGAGCAGCGAAAATTTATTGCAGAGAAAGCGAATGTTTAGATTTTAATAATTAATATACTTAAATGAATAAAGAATGAATGCTACTTACATTTTTATGAAAAATATTCCGAAGAACTATTTTACTGAAATGAATGATGTAGATGAAAGCTGACATATATATTGTATATCCAAATCTTGCGATAAGTAGTTATTACTTTGCCGCTATAAAAATTGATAATAAAATAAAATAAAGTGTTTCATAACTCACACTTCCTGTTACAAGTCACGTAAATCGTGCATTAAATAATCACAATTGTATTAATTTTAAGCTAATTATTTTTCATAACCTTCTAGAAATTTTGCATATAATGATGCGTTTGGCGAAAAGATATTAAAATTTGTTACTTATTCGTAACAATAACGTATAACAAAACGCTGAGTGCCAACTGATTTTGGCACAATGCTTTCTCATAGAGAATATAGAAGTAATTAAACAATTAATTTATATATATATATATAATGTTATAAAACAATTACTGTATTATCTTATTTATTAAACGGTGAAATTTAAGTTAAAATTTACCAACGTAATTAACCTTACGTTGTACGTATCTTATTAAATTATATTATGGTATTATATGATTTATCAGTTGATTTGCAAGTTACTAAAATTTTATAGTTCTTTCATAAGACTATGAATTTCTCACTACTACATTACATGGCATAATCATGATAGGTTCCTCTAAAGGGGGTGCATTAGTTCATCAGATGTCTTGAACTGTTTTCTATTTGGAATCAGTTAGTGTGGCAAATCTTCGGAATGATACGGCTGTTTAAAAATATCGTTAAATAGCAACTATCAGATAAAATTCCTTTAAATTTTTAAGCAGATTCTTAATACATGTTTACGACAAAAATTTTATCAAAAAATAGTTTTAATTCAAGTATTTACGTCAATTTAATATTATGTATCTGAGTAAGATACAAATCTTCATTAAATAACTACAAACAGCTTAAAAACATGTTCTTTTATTAAAGTTAACATGAAATAAAATTAAAAAGAAAAAAAAATACAACAAAAAATATTAATATTTCCTGGCAAAAATGAAAATTAAAAATTTCAAAATTTTCAAAAATCTATAAAAGTAGTCTATAAAAGTACTTGAAATTTTCAAGCGCGCTCATAAAACTTGTGTGCAAAATTTGAAACGAATCCATCGGGTTGTTTAAAAGTAGTCACGGGGAAAGTATACATACAGACATGCATACATACATATGTACATAGATACGAACATGTTTTAACAACTACTTTTTTGGACTTTCTAAACCTAAATATGTGCTTCTACATCAAAATATGAAAATTTTTATATAACTTTTCTTGGCCGAAAATTTTTTTCAAATTACTGCTTTATGTGATAATACAAGTTTTATTGATAAATTCTATCACGTATATTTTAAAGTTTAATTAACAAAATGCATTTTTTTAAATAAAAAAATAGTAATATTTTGTTCGTCCTACAGGATTCATAAAAAACAATTAATTTTTTCTTTTTAATATTTTATTGTTACTATTTTTGCAGATATTTGTGTTCTTTTATAAATTACAGTAATTACAAAGGTTAGAGATAATAATACAGCAATAATTAACGAAAAATATATTTGTTGCATAAAAATTGTGAAGCATATTAAGCATAATTTATTAACATAAAAAGATAGGGCTCTTGAATTCATGCGATCATTTATGTGTTTAAGACTGAAGGTGGAGGGCTGACGTGATGCCCAAGTTGAGGGTTAAGCATATTCGCTAATTCTTCCTTAGTCTAAAAAGTGTTGAAATTATTGTATTTTTTTAAATTTCTCTATGACGAAAACTCAAATATTTACCCAATCCGCGAATTGATTAATTCCTTCTGTGAAACTAGTCTCCCCCCTATCGTAGGCGGCGTTATGTTCTTCAACTTCTTTTTTAGTTTTTAGGTAAAGCTCGTGTCTCCAATCATCTTCTTCTGCATCATAATGCTTGTTAAATTTTGCCTTAAAATAGAAAATTAGAACTTTGATATAAATTCTAGATTTAAATGATTTAAAAAAAATTTTTTTATGTAACGTAGACTCATTTGACGTATAAAGTTACGTAATGTACGTGTAATATTCAACACCTTATAAGCTTCCCATTCTGCATCACCAACGCCTTGATCCCCCAAAATTTCAGCGGCAACGACGCTTAAAAATAGGATAAACATTAACCTATTCATGATTATTTCTGAAATAGAAAGAAAAGTAATAACTTTGAATACTTTTTATTATTAAAGTTGATATTAATGACAGTTAAATCTTGTTCAGTAAGATGTAAATAAAGGACATCAATGGTTTGTTCAGACAAGTAATGTTTAATAATAAAAATTTTAATACAAATTTTAAGTTTAAAAAAAAATCATTTTAATTTTTATATATAAATTTAATGTAAATATCAGTAATTTATTAAAATACAATTTAAACATTACTTACATTTTATTAAAGTTCTTCAGGAGAAGACAAGCAAACAATTAATTTAATGTACAACTAATTACATGCTACCGCAACCGGATCTATATATACTTAGATGAATTTCGATTATCAGAAAATTAATAGTTTTTTGTCGTGATTTTGGACTTGAAGTCCTATAAAATTTTCCGGTTACTTGTCGCGTTTTGCGTGTATCAAGTAACTTTTTGACTTTAGTCATGAAACTATTAATGTTACTCAAAATTACTAATTGTAAGATAATAAAGAAAAATCCATTTGGTAAATCTTAAAAAAAGAATTACAAACAAATTAATTCAACTGCGAGAAATCAATCTTAAACCTTATTTAAGTAAAATTTTATGCAAATAACGTATAAATTATATATCATAACATATTTTGTGAAACAAATGCTTTTGTAAAAATTAAAATCAACACTATATTTATGAATCTATCTGTAAAAGTGTCTTGAACATTTGCTTTAAAAAATCTTTTAAAAGATTTAGATCACTTATATGCACGTTTGTGCAAGAATGGTATATTACTCTTAAAATTTTTTGACACCTCGAATTTGAAATGATCCGTTCTTATAAACTCATTTAACTATTTTAAATTTAAAATGAAACGATGCGGTAGTTTCGGTACTAGGAAGTACGAAGATAAAAATTGACCGCGTTTCCGTTTACATCTTTCAATTGCTCCCGTTTTTAAATGTTTATTCATATTTAAAAGTTTCGACTGAAAAACTGGTTCTTTGATATAGCGAGCTTCTTATAGTTCGTCGAGCCTGTCTTCTTGTACGACGAACTTTTCCAGTTTAGCTACTATTTTGTCTAGTACGCCTACCCCTACTAGATGGCGCATTAAAATTCACAAGTGAATTTGACTCTGGATTGATATATGTAAGAGCTGTCATATTCCGCTGCTAGGGGAATCGGTTGCATTAGGGAGCTGTTTGGAAATGTTAACTTTGCTCCATGACTTATTACTAGTATCCTAGTACTTTGATTGAAAGGTGTAAAACTGAAGACCCGTTATTGTCCAAAACATCTTCACATGTAAAACTTGGTAACAAAGTATTTATATATAAATTTACATCTACAATCTGTAAGAACATAGTAAAACGGCTTAAACTCTTTGTGCCCCTAGTTGATTTCCAGTCCTTTTTCCAATAACAATTTAATTATGCTGAAAGTTTCTCTATTTTCTGACAGGCCGAAATTCCATTTTTGGGATTCCTCAGTTGATTTCCAGTCCTTTTTCCAATAACAATTTAATTATACTGACAGTTTCTCTAATTTCTGATAGGTCGAAATTCCACTTGTACATTTTTCTTGCATATCTCAGCATATAAAATAAAACTTGGTAATAAAGTATTTATAACAAATTTACATCTACAATCTGTAAGAGCATAGTGAAACGGCTTAAACTCTTTGTGCCCCCAATTGATTTCCAGTCCTTTTTCCAATAACAATTTAATTATACTGACAGTTTCTCTAATTCCTGACAGGTCGAAATTCCATTTGTGGAATTCCTGAGTTGATTTCCAGAGATGCTCAGCCAGTTCTATATTTCTACGTTGAATGGCGAGGTGCAAAGACGTCTCACCTGTATTCGTGACCCTAATATCTACATCCATTCTTTTTAAAAATAATGTATTTGTGCCTTAGACATTTTCATATTTTCGCTATCGTAATCAGTAGATGCAACTCAATGAATAGTCAAGAATCCAAGTTCATTGGGTTTTCCCAATCACTAAAGTGTGGTTCTGATATAAAAATCATTACATCTACATAAGCCAGTTTAACATCTTTGCGTTAGTCTATTACAGTTCCATATTGCTATTTTAATAATAAACTTTATTCTCATAAAAATATCATGAAGGATTATACAATATTCTCATGAAATGGGGCAGAAATATCGAACATTTTTGCTTCTTCCTAGACGAAGCTTTGTGATAGTACTTTTTTGAGTTGTTCGAAAAACCTTTTATAATTGTATTTTAAGTTATCAGGAACAAGAATAAATGATTTTTGAAAAATGTCTGTATGGATGTGTGTGTGTGTGTGTGCGTGCGTGCGTGGGTGTGTATGTGTATGTGTGTTTGTACACGCCTGGATCTCAGCTTCTACTGAACGGATTTGCAATTTTTACGGCTTAGTTTTTGTGATGGCGACAAAAAAAATCTGTTTTTTTGTTTAGCTTATTTGTTTTCGTTTTATCGCAAATTTTCGATTTTTGAAAAATTGAATTTTAATTTTTTTTTAACGATAGGATTGAGATATTTTAATCGAACAAAGGCCATTTTAAAGAGCAGAAAAATAGCTATCATTTCAGAGAAAAAAATTACTCTACCTCTTATGGTTCTTTTGTTTTTAACGAAAACGTGTTTTTTTTTTAAAAGCTTATAATTCTTAATTTAAATTATCAACTGCTCTGAAGAAATTTTTGGCAATTAAGAATATATATAGCTATAATCTGTAAAAATTTCAAGCCATTTTGTCAATTAGTTTTTGAATAAAAAGCTGAAAAC
>UCOM01002689.1:0-23801 GCA_900474385.1 Ormyrus pomaceus | reverse complement strand
GGGGGGGGGGGGGGGGGGGGGGAGGCGAGCGAGAAAATTCTTCTCGTCTCTTGATCCGTGTCCCTGTTCTTATTTCTCGCTGATCGTTTCTCAGCTCCCCCCCGTTTCTCCCCTCGGCTCGAGCGTACAGCACGCGGCTTTTCCCACCTTCGTCCCGTTATAGCCGTTTCATTTCGTTTCTTCATCTCGACTTCTTCGCCGTCTCTCCCTTTTCTCGATCCCCGCTCTGATTTGGCGCGCACACCTTCCCTCGGCGCTTCTCTCCGTATCGGCGACCCTTTTGTTACGCGCCATCCTATTCTTCAGGTGTACGGGGCGATATCCGTGCCGATTGCTTCTTGGCGCTTTCAATTTGGAAGGAGGAGAGATACGGGAGGAGGGGGATTCTCCCTCGCGCTGCGTATTTGTTCGTGCGTAATGAGAGGCGCGAGTACCTGACTCGCGCCGCCGTCTATTTATATTGCGAGATCGAGGGCATTCGACGGAGCTTCTGGAGCTTTCTTTATATTCGTCGCGTGAAACGAGGCGCGACGATTCCACGCGGGGAAGTAGCGCCCAATGACGCGCGATGACGCAAGTTTGAGGTGATAGAGGGCTTTCGAAAAAGTGGATTTGCATGGATAAGAGCCGCTGAAAAATAGGAGGGGACCTGCGAGTAAGCGCCGCGCATATTTTATCGTTTGGACAATTAGCTGCTATTATTCCGAAAATAGAAATACATCCGAGGGAATTTGTCAGGAGTCGGTCTTCTTCAATCTTTTCGTTTAGTATAAATAGAATTCTAGTACTGAAAAATTTATTACGAAAGCTTTTTCTCTTTTACAGTAAAACTGTTCAGTTAATATTATTCTATTAATTTGCAAAAGAAAAAAGTATTTTCTATATTACTATATTAGAAACATCAAATCTTACACTTTGTATCCTCGAAACAAACTTTACCTAAACGCTTCAAAAAGTTTGACTGCATTTTATCTCCACGCGCAAAAAAAGAATTTGCCTTCAACACACCGCTGTAATGATAAGGGTACAGCAATCTTACGAAAAACTTTTTTCGCAAGGCGTATAATTTACTAAAAACTGGAATACTTGATCACTCGCGGGAGTAAAGTTTTACCACGCAATATTTCTCCGCTTCGACTTGCATATCCAACTTTTTAATGGTACTGAAAAACATTCAGATTTTTATTTCAAAAGCAAAAGGCACTCCCACCGCCAATACAATTTGGTTTTTCGAATAAAAGAAAAGAAATAAAAGCGAATTCCCCGTTCACATTTACTTGGGGTGTTACCCGAACTATTTCGATCGATAGCAATAAACTAGTCGTAGCCCTAAAAGGGACCGGCTTTTATTGATTGCAAAAGTAAACCGGTTTCTCTACAAAAAATGCTCGTAAACCCGGGAATGTTCCAGCGCTCCGTGATTAAATTCGGAGTACACATCGGTACGCTATATAATCCCCGTATTTTTAGCCTTTAAAAAGCAGCTGATTAATTAGAATACCGCGCAAACCTCCCCGCGAACCTCTAATTTTTCCGTCGCATTCACTTCCCCGCGTACAAGATCAATATTTAAACTCGCAATAACGGCGAGATATCAAGATGAAGGGCTCGATAAAAAGCCCCATTACGCGTAGCGCCGCATTTTTGCATAATTAGAAAAAAAGGTTCCAATTTTCAATTCTCCTCGGCAATCCGTTAAAGTGCGCCTGTACGGCCGCGTGCACGCAACGCTCAGCCAGAAACTTTAATTAAGCATTGCTTCATTCGTCGCCGAGGCTCCGAGAGAGTAAGAATCGGCTCGAGCGTTCGCTCGATAGCGCCGCCGCCGAGCCGAGAATTAAAGGAAGCAGCCGAAATGCCTAATGCCCTCCTCCTCCTCCTCCTCCCTCCGCCGCCCAGAACCTTATCACGCGATCGTCCCGATCGTTGAACAAGCGCATATATATAGGCGCCGAGCGACCGGGCGAGACGCCGATCGATCGTCCCCAGGAACAATGCACTCGGCTATTTACCTAATGCACCGCTGCGCCCGCCAGACCGAGCCGAAGGAGAGCCGAGCTGTCTGTGCGCCTCCGTTTGATTAGATTTTCGATCCCGCGGATTTCTCTGATGGAGAATATAGGCTATCTGTTAATTCGGGAGTGCGGCCGTTGCCATTGTTTTCGAGGGTGTAAAGGTGGACCCTTTTTGCTGGTACGAGGACGTTTAAAAAATCTGGTATATAGCTCTTGGTTTACGTTTATTTCCAATTTAGTGTTGCAAGTAACGCGCGCGGATGTGAATGATTGCCGCCTGTCAGGCGCTAGTAATCTTGCTAGTAAAACAAAGTCTAAAATTAAAAATTAAAAGAGCCTGTAATTTCAAGTAAAAGAAATATAGCCATACGCTTGAGGGGCTTCGAACGCACAAATAAATATTAGGTAGTAAAAGAGCTGTTTCTAGTGAACAGCAATATGCACCGGGTATTATTATTGATCGATATAATATATGGTTGCGTAGATACGTAAAACAGAACTTTAGCTGTAAAATAAAATAATAATGGGAAGCACGTCCGATAATCTCAGTTCTCGGAAAATGGAATACCTTATTTTTAAAAAATTTATTTTATATTCGCACAAGACTTCCGAGAAGAAGTAATTACATTTTATTTCGTAATAATTCATGTAAAAATTTGCTTTTCACCTTTTTCTTTTTCACCATCACGTGCCGTTATTAAGCTCGTCTGCAGTGAACTTTATTTTAATCAAACAAAAAAACTAACATCATCCTGCAAAATCCATTATTCATATTCAATAATTACAAAATGTTCAACACATCAGCAAATCCATTTGCGTTAACTACAGCCTGTCAGCGATTCAATTAAATTTGATCGCCCCGAATCGCCATGAAATCCCAGCCATTTCCATCGAAATGCCCCCTTCACAAAACGATATTTATCAGGTGACGAATAGCGAGAGCCAATACAGAAAACTGCGAAAACGAGCAAAGCAAACGTCCGACGCGCGAGTCAAAGGTAAATGCAAGGAGGAGACCGTCGATATATCTCTTACCGAGAGCCCCAAGACAATGGGGGGCGCGCGGCAACGTCGAGTAGCCGACGTAATTGCGGGATATCGCTTTGTTCGAATACGAAATCAATCGCATGCCCCGACTGACGTCCCAGGAGAGCACACGTGTAAGCCGCGCCGAGCGTCCGTGAAGGTGCGTGAGCTCTCAATCAAGATTAGGACCGATATCGACGTCGTCGTCGCTGGGCTTCGGGCTAAGCGACGAGTACACCGGCTGAGGAATGCCGAAGTCGAGGGGGCCAATTACACCGAAACCTCGTTGGCCGTGTGGCTTCGAAGTCGTTTTACGCGACGACAATCGATTTTTAGGCGGCGGGGGCCGATTCGCGCGCGGAAGCGACGCTAATGCGAGCGCTGCTCTTAAATTTCGGAAAATGTTTGCGGGCTGCCGGAGTTTTATCGGGAATCGCTAGAAAGGAAGGACGTGTTTCCGGGGGATAATGACTCGCGGTGAAAGAAATCGAGATTCGAAATGGGCTCTTATATTTACAATCGTTTTATCGCTACATTTTTGGTTGTTTATTTACAGTTTGGGTGGTGAAATGCTGTTATGAATTCTTTTTTTTAAGTTTGGGAATGTAGTACACGGAAAGGAATTTTATTTTACAGAATAAATCAGACACGTATTTACAAGCACGACAGCAAACGGAGATTTTACGAAAAGAAGATATGCGGTAGTCAGTAAAAGGACTTTTAAAAGAAAGGAAAGGTAACGAAATGAAAAAGCATGTCATCTCTGCAAGGAAAATCGTGAAAGCTGAAAAAATGTATTCAGTGGTTTGTAAATTTCTACTTTCTCGTAAGTGCTCAAAATATTTATTTTATTTTTACTCTAATAAAGTGCAACTTTACTAATTATTAAATACTCAAATTCACTTTATAGAATTACATTAAGATTTTACAAAGCATCTCCTACAAAACTTTATATTGCTTTATAGCAAAAAATGGATTACGTATAGTATATTAACAAAAAAACTAAAAAGTTGGAGATCAACTTTAAAAATTCTTTTTCGCTTGCCTCCGTTTCTCTCAAGAGCATCGTTTGTCTTGCTGTGAAGTTTATCATTAACGCCGCGATGAGTCATTTATAACGCGAGATGGTAAGTTTCACGACAATAAGGGCAAAAATAAAAGCAAAGCGATAAAAACGGATCATTTACAAAAACGAGACACCTTTTTTACGTGAAAACATCGATAATGATCAAGTGAACCCGCCCGATTTTTGCCCGCCGAAAATTTCACGCTTCATGTAACGAAATGTACAAAATTTAAGACACATTTTTACTTGATTCAGGGAAAGTTTCTATAAAGTCAGTCTTGCCGAAAATACTTTAGTTTATGCATGAGTAAACTTGTTCTAACAACGTACGTACACCATTGCTTCAAAAACTATTGATATGGTAGTGTTTCCTTGGTATCCATGCTTCTCGCATGACTTATTAAATATGATTTTCTTTTTATCTTATTACATTAGAAAAATTAGAATTAAAATAATATCTTAGAATTAAAAAATTCATTTTATGATACTTAATATTAAATATATTCTAGAAAGTACCATGCAAAATTGTCAAACTCATTATAAACTCTTTTACAAACGCAACATACATTTATATAATAACTGCATACGTGAATTACAGTGTATCACAACTTAGAGAAAGAGTTATTAGACACCGAAATGTAATTTAATTCTTTCAGGTTTGATGACGTACTGAAAAATCCTTTGTTTTAAAAGTACTCATTATGTTCATTGACTGAAAAAATTAAACTATTCTTCAATGCAGTATGCAATTTTAAATATACACTTATAAATTACATTCAGAACAATAGAAGAAGGATAATAGAAGATCAATCCATGCTGAGATAAATTTTTTAATAGTAAAATACACAGTTAAAAATGTTTGTCTCAAAAGAAATTAAAGTTAAGGTAGGAATATCTATATTTTAACTTTTACAAGATTAACTTAAAATAATATTTCAAAGATCCCTTACTTTATAAGAAAAAAAAAAATAAACGTTGTATAATAAAAAATGAAGGGTGCTTATTTATTGTACATGTTACCCACTGAAAGTTCAATATCACTTCTTTGAAATTCTCTCAGATACAGAAATAAATGTAGAAAACGCGAAGTACAATTCTCCTTGCTGTAAAGAACAAAAACTCACGAGAGATTGTCTACATTCATCAACCAAAAAAGCGTATAGTTTAAAAAAAAAGTGAAAACTACAGTACAATCGAGAAAAAGTGACGTCAACAACACAACACCTAAATCAATGCTTGAAAAGTGAACTCCCGAAGGAACAATTGCAAAAAAGACAAGTTCAATCACCTCCTCGAACTGTGAATTAGCTAACACGCAAAACAGACCTACACACAGATCAGGTGAAAAGTAGGAAACTGTCAGTCGCGCGAATATACGCGACGCGTTGCTGTATACGTATTACGAGTGGATGTCGACGGGTGTCTCCTCTATCGCGGGTGGTGGTTGCGGATCGTCAGAGCAGCGCCGGCGCGAATTAATTCAGTTACAGAGATTAGCCTCGCATGAACGACAGATAATATCAGAATGCTCCTCTCCCGGAAGCAGCCGAACATGCAAGATGTACTTAGTGCAAACGCATTACCCGGCCATTATGTGCCGATCTATTAACCCCCGACAACGGAGAGGGAACTCCCGCGCGCCGGTTCGTGTGTGCGAATGCAACACTTCGCTCTCTCTCTCTCTCTCGTATACGAGCTCGAGTGCGCTGCGTGTGCTGGGTATTATGGTCGGCCGATTGCCTTGTCGATCTCTCTCGCGACGAGAGGCAATTTATAATTCGGTTCGCGTGTGAGAAAGCCCGAGCGTGGTGGTGTGCGCGTGTCAGTGTCGTGGTGTACCAACTAAAGTCATCCTCATTGCCTGGCAACATAACAATATAATCATGAACAAGAGAAGATAGAGAGCTCGCGAGAGCGTATCTATTATATCGGGCTCGCGATTGATCTTCACCTTTACCTTCTTTAGCAAAGTCCGACACGCGTTGGTACAGAGATTTTAAAAACGCCATACTCGTCACGCGTTCGATTTACCTGCAAGCAGACAAAAGGAAAAACTTGGTTAATGTCGTGGATTCGTTTAGCTTACAATTCTTAATAGGTAAGCAGGTCATTGAGCTGAAGGGTTGGTGAAATGAAGGTGACGCAAAAAGTTTGTTTAATTAAAGTTGATTATTTTATATTTATTTAAAACTTGGCTTACATGTGAAAAATAAAAAAAAATATAAGTAAAAGTAAAATTCAAACTTTTATATTGTAAAAACTTAATTACAGCTTTTACAAATAAGAAGTTGAATGAAGCAGCTTTTAAACTTATTTGCTGTAAATTATAACGCCAAGCTAATTTTCTCGTCAAAAATGTTTTGACATTCTCTGTTAGGGCAATTTTTCTTCAATGTTTCCTTAAAATTAAAAATAAACTCCTTGCGATTATGCAGATATAAGTCACGAAACAAAGCATTACTTAGCACCATAACTCGACATTGGCTACTAACGAATTTCCGATCTCTATTTCGGTGCCTTCATGACCATCTCCTTAACCATTTTTATGAGCACCACGAAAAACGTCACTTTAAAGAAACTTTCGTAAACATTGCTAAGAATCTTTCATCATCCATTTCCACTTATAACGCGAATATTGATTAATAACGTCACAAATTATAATGATAATAATTAAACTTTATAATACAGAAAGCTTTTGTATTATAACTGTTTAATACCAAGTTACATGCACCGACACGCGGAAAAATGTTTACAAGCGATTTCTAGCATGCACGGCAAACTTTAATCACACTGTTTAAGAGTAAAAGTTTGGTGTAATTTAGTACCACAGAAGTTTAAATTGGATCCAGAAACTCGTGTTTGGTCTGCAAAAAGAAGAAGAAAATGCTTGATCTAATTATCGAGCTCATATGCCGAAGAACAAAAATTTGAATGAAAATAATTTAAGACTTTTTTCCGCAGATAAGAATAACTAGATTTATGTAATTTGACGCGGTGAATTAATTTATTTCAGAATTTTTATTCTTGGTGGCCAGTGTCTGTTGACGAACTTTCACTTTCTTAATTATAAATACTTGATTAAGTATTAAAATCGCAATAATCATTTTGCACTTTCATTTGCATACTCTTGTACAAATTTTACGGCTAATCTAATATTTAAGTGCGAAATGAAAGTACACATCCAATTACTGAATGACAACATCTAATATTTAACTGCACATGTCAGAGTGATGTCAATATTCATTGTAGGTGGAACAAACAATGACGCAGTGACCGGCAAAAAAATTGCTGTCTCTGAAGCCAATGAAGTTTTACAAAAACAGTATTTTATTATTATATTAAGATCTAACTTTTTATATTATGAGATAAATTTACATTATATCGTTAATAATCCATATACTCCCAATATTATTAATCCAGCTTAAAAGCTGTCTCACAATGCTGAAAAATATAGAATCCATAATACCGTCTGCCCTAATTCGAGAACGATCCCTTTTGATTCGAGCGAACTTTAAAAATACCCCGCAGATAGATGATACGGCGACGGGAACACACGACCGCTGGAAAATAAATTCCACGAGCGGAAAGTGTGATTAAGAACTCGCACCTCCGCGGAGAGTTCTATTCATCTTATCCGGGTCTCGCCATATTTCAAGCTGCTCGTTAGCTGACGAAATTAGAGGTGTTTGCCTGGGTATATAAGCTGCTGGAACGGACAAATGAATGGAGAGGCGAGTCCGATTCGAATTCGTGACAACTATATCTCCGCGGTGCCGCGATGCTTGATAATTAATGAGCCCCGGCATTAAATAGATTCGCAATTTATACCGTTGTTTATAGACTTTTAAGAAATTGGTTGTTTTAGGAATTGAAGCACTCCGAGAAAGTAGAAACTCTTGATTAATTGTACTGGAAGCAATTTTGAAGAGTTTCATTTTGGTTTGTAACCAAACATTATATGTATCAAATGAAAATTAAGTTGCTTGTTGCGTAACAAGCGCGGTAATGGGAGTAAGGGATTGGAAAATGACAATATTATAGAAATTTATTAGTATGCTAAGCTTCGAATTGGTAATTAATTTCATATTACCTTCATATTACCTAAAAAATTTGCATACGTTAATGTGCAGAAATTCAATTCTAAAAAGGTAATACAAAAACATAGTTTGTATACCCTTTCATTCTTACAGAATTGTGTTCAGCGTTAAATTCTTATTTTATTGTTTCTAGTAAACTCACTTGTTAGAAAAGCTCTTTTCCCATATTCAATCGTTGATAAATATGAAATATCGATTATTTGATTTGCTTGCGTCGATTCATCCATTTACATACGCTGTATACTGACATTTTTTTGTCGTGTAATGATGACTTCTAATACTTAGACAAATGACTGGTTGTAATTTTTTATTCTAATCGACGGAAATCATACAGGTAAATGTAGGTCAGTCGCTAAGACAGATGGATGCTCTGAAGATTGGATTAATCGCACCGCTACCACACTTTGATGTAAAGTACACTACACAGTCAATATATAGTAATCTTATTGACGTATCATTAATTCTATTATTTATAATTATAGCTAAAGAAGTATGTTAACTAACGACATGCAATTCTCGGTTATAAATTAATTATGCAAAGTAATTTATGAAGGTTTACTTTGTTGATGTATAAGTATCCAGTTCTGCGATTTTCACATAATTCACAAAAAAATATTATGTAATAATTATGAGTTATTTAAACCCTTTTTAAAATCAATTTTGACCTAGAATAATACAAAAATTATACTAAAAACATATAAATATGCGACGGACTGGAATGCTGCTAATGTTTAGGCACCATATTTGATTATGAAACAAAATGAATGCAATATATACATAAAGGATATTAAAGATGTTTTTTTTTTTGACTTAAACAGTAAAATAATCAGTTAATCGAATAAAAACAAGAATCCAGATCGAAGTAAAGAAAGGCTCATAAACTAAATAATAAAATCCCCCAGTTACTCGTCTCAAACGCCCTTCATTACCGACGTAATTAGCGCTCTAACATACAAGCTTCCGTTGCACAAACGCACGGGTGGCTTCTTCAAAGCGCTGAAATATCGTGCACGCGCAAGTAAAATTTCACTTAATGAAAAAGCCGTCAGCGCGTCAATCACCTTCGCGAACCGGTATACACAAAGGACTGATTATCCGTCAAAGGAGTGACGCGCTCGTTTGGAGTCGCGCTACGCCGATCGCACGAAATTGCTGCGTGCATGAAAATAAGCGCTGCCCAAAACGCAGGGGGGGCTTTTTTGTTTTCCCTTTTCCTTTCGCAAAATATCGCCTCGCGCATTTGTCCGATCGACTTTCGGGAAATGCAAACATGTCGCGAGCCTCTTTTAAAGGCAAAAAAGGTTTTTTTTTATGGTAAAAGCGGCCAGTTTCACGGCGTCGACGGGATTAATAATAAAAAGAGTTTGATGGCCATCATGCGGCAAAAGTGTTTCGTTCTTTTTCGTTTCGAAAAAGCGCCGACTTTTTTTTTCAGCTATCATCGCTCGGCGAGTGTAAAAACGGATAGAAGAACCCAATTAGTCTTAGCCACTAAAAGAATGGAACGTAAATCATTTTTAAGTTAATGGTAATGGCGCAGTGAGTATATCGCGAATGCGTCGAGTAATTCGTAGAAATTGTAATTATTTATGGAAATGACGGCTGTTAGACGACAGAATATTATATATTCACTTGCATAATGGTGCTTTTTTTATTTCGGGTCAGCAACGTATAAAGTAGTATTATTTTTCGATATTTCAATGTTATGTTTGTTTATATGTACGATGCATTTTTCTGAAATAACGACGTGTTTCGACATCGGCATTACTTTTATAAGCAGTCGATTTTCATAATAAAGCTTTATTTTCTGTTTTTATTTTTATAATTCATCAGCACAAAAAGATAATAGTGCAATAATGCAAGAGCATTAAATCGCTTTTGACTTTGAAAACGTTTTAGTTAACTTCTCCAGTCGCACAAGAACAAAGACTATACACCGCAGTATACAGACAATGTCCATTTTTTTCCGAAGGAAAATTGATATATACATTCATTGTGCTTTTAAGGATGAATGAAAAATTCCATATCCCAAGTACATGATAAAGCGGGCGCAATATAAAGATATAAAAACAAATAGCCGGCCATCACTTATTCACGCAACGATAGCACTAAGCCGAGAGCCCCGCAAAAAAGAAGGCCTGAAAGAAAAAATTTCTATCAAATTCGGCTGCGGTCAAGGAAAGGAGGGTGATGGGAGCCGCCCCCCGATAAAGTCCGCCGCTCGCGTCTCGCGCACTCGTCCGTCTTCGCTCTATCTCGCTTATTCTATCTGATCCTCGGCGGCGCTTTTCCCCGCTTTATTCCCCCTCGTCCCGGGGGCTGCTTTATGAATTATTAAAGATTAACGGCGATCGATCTCTCATTTCGATCGCTTCATCCGACCGCCATTTATCGGGCTTACCGGAGGCGTCTATTTCGGCCGCTGCCTCCTCCCCCCACTTTTCTCTCGCTAATTCGCCCGGAGCTCTTGAAATCATTTCATACGCAGGTCGTTAATAGCGCGGACATTATCATGGAAATTCGACACGTGCCCGCGTGGCTTTGCCGGGTTTCGCGCTTACGTAACAAGATATCAAACGGAGCTGCCCGCGATCGATCCCGCATTGTTTTTTTTTTTCTTCTTTCTTCTAACCGGATTGCGCAAAAAAATAGGTGGCGAAAGTCAGATTGACTTCATTTATTTATCGCCGCCGAGGATCGACGGTGCTCGAGATGCTTAAACGCTCGAGAGTTTCTCTTGTTCGGGCCGCGACGAGGCCTGGCTGTGGAGCCTGTGTTGAAATGAAATTTTTATCGGGCATCGTATGGTTCTTGTTGAGAGCCTAATAACTTCTGTAGTTACATGATTTGTCGATATCCTGTTGTAAGGCTTCGGAGAACGACTCGTAAAATTAAAGTAGATTGTATACGCGTGAAAACTAGAAGAAAAACACTTGTTTGAAAGATAGTCTACTCGTGAAGTCGTTTTCAATACAAATCTTTATTCAATAACAAGTAACAACAAGAGTTTACCAATTACACATCCCATCACGCACATTTTTTGTACAATTTATTCACTTACAAAGGCTTCTTGGTAGACTTTTCAATAGACTTCTTGATAAATACATTCCATTTATCCGGTTGATTCTCGACATACCAAGTCGCGAGTTCATCTAAATCATTTTTTTGCTTGTCAGTGCATTTCTGACATTTAGTCACAACTGCTTCACCAATTATAGCTAAAAAATTTTAGAAAAACAATCATTTTCTAATTCTTATTGAGCATAGAAGAATATTACTACACTTAATAAACATTTAATATTTAAAGAAGTAAATAATGAGATGCATCTTGCAATAAAGACTGAAGTTTAATAATAGTATTTTATGAATAATTGCAATAAAAACTTTAAATTTTTAAGTAATTAAATAACATAAACGTAACTTTATCGTCTACTTTAAAAATAAAGAACCGTTTGCTACCAGCAATTTTCAACCTAGCGATATGACAACTTTAAAACAAAACATTAAATTAAAAATAATTAAATAAAATCTGTACTCTCACTGCAGTTATAATTACTACCTTCAACACTTTAAAACCCCGATCTATTTTCAAATAAGCAAAAGCAGCGGATGATAATTACTTTTGAAGAACTTGGCGTCGGGAGTAACGCAGGGTCCGGCGTCGATGAAGCATTGGTAATACTGCTCGCGCAGCCTCTCATTGCCCAAGATCTCCTTGACGTCGACGTAGTCGTATTTATCGGAGTACTTCTCCTCGGCGGCCAGAGCCAAGACGGCGAGTCCCGCGAGCAGGATCGTCGCCACCGGTAGTCGTCGTTGCAGCAGCGCCAGCATTTTCGCGGCGGTGATTGATCGTGCGGCTGTACAGTTTCCTTCCTCGACTCCGCGGCGGCATTTATATCGACATCAGAGAAGACGATCCCCCCTCCCCTGCGCCCCAGCCCTTCCCTACTTCGACGCATCTCCAGCTGCAATTACGCCGCGGCTGATTGCCCCCCCCCCCACGACTTTGCTAATTGCAAGCTGTCAAAACTCTCGGCGCTGCTCCTCGCAGCTGCTCCTCTTCCTGCGCGGGTCGATTTCAGTTTTTGCAAAGACGAATCGTCGTCCAGCCCTGCGCCGCTGCGTCGATTTCAATTTGGCAAATGGGAGCTGCTTCGATTTTTTTAACGCCACTCGGCTGCGAAACTCCCTCGGGGATTTAATTATTCAGAACGCTTTTGCCGTTCTCGGCGATGCGCGCGCGTGCGATGTTTTTTGCGTGCGGCTGATTTTTCAGGCGTTCCTTCGCTCGGCTTCGCAGGGGGAATTTCCTCTTTTCGAGAATTGTCTCGTTAAATTTTAATGATTGATGATGGACGGTGAGCTCGCACCGTAATTAACGCTAAACGCAGGATTTTAAGTGGTCAGTTTGGTAGTTGTAACGAGAAAAATACAAGAATAAGGCGGTTAAGTAAATTTGTGTATTAAATTGGGATATTTTTGTAAATGAAAGAGTGCAGAATTATATATAAGACCTTGATTAAAATGTTTTTAATAATTTTTTTTTATTAGCTAGCATCAAAGTAACTACGGCCTTCTGACGATTATTCATGGTCCAGCGTTATTTTCATTGATGCAACAACAGATTGTGGATTAAATATACACAGCAAGTTTTTTTAACTGTAAAATCACTTGTTTATGTTTTTTTAAATGCACGATTATGAGTCATTCTGTACTTGTATTTATATTCACCTTATTCTACATACTTTTCTTTATGAACTAACATCTTTTACTTATCTTTTGATCATTCTTACAAGGTAATTTAATATTTTATGCGGTTTGTTCGAACGATTGAAGGCTACTCGAGGAAACTTAGAATAACGTGATTCGACGAGATTTTGTAGTAAGAGGAATTTTCATTTATTACCATGTTATATACCGGTTTTCACAGATGAAATTTTGACTTTTAAGCGATTCAATGAACAAGTTTATCTTTTTTAATCATTTTTAATTGCGGAAAATCGGTTTCTTTTATCAAAATGATAATTTTGATGTTACGAAACGATATAGCTAAAAAATTAGACACAAAAATAGTTTGCTGGGCCGTTGAAGTAAGACTACTAACTGCATTTTTAACTGCATAAAATTTGAAACTCGATTAAGGGGAGTAAAATATTTAGTTATTTTATAAATATGAATATTATTAGCTTATTTTTAGTCATTATTTAATCATATAATAGTAAATAATTTGTTTAATTTGCACAATGAGTTAGACAATGATTTAGAATTTTGCTTTGAATTTTGAATCATATAATGTTTTAATTATTTTCTGATGATATTTGATTGAACCATCAAAAATTGGACATGTTAATTTGTTTGACTTGACAAGATAAATCACACAATAGCTAGCTGAATTAAAATCATTAAAGCATTCTTGCCAGGTAATAAAAGCTATGATTTTTTTGTAAATCCTTACATAAATCTTCATGCATATGCAAATTACCGGATTTAGTAATCTTGTTTAAAATTTTATGTGAAAGACAATTTCTTTAAAAAAAATTGAGAAATGGATAATTTTTATAGTATGACATTACGTATTTGATTTGAAACAAGTGCGCATTAAACCGAGAGAGAAATGTTCATAAAATCGATAGTTGTAGGTGTTCATTCGTAGAGTAAGTAAACTATTAATTCAGAAAACTACATTGGACACTTTAATTAACTTTTCACGCAGTTCCCAGGGTAAATTTACCCACGTTAAATTCAAATTAGTCAAACGTATATTTGAGCTTAATGCTTATTTATTTTTTGGTGTTAGTTGATCCAGTTCCATTAGCAAAATTTATGGCAACCAGTTAACAAAGAAAATGACAATAATAGAAAATAGTGTTAAATAATCATGTGTCATGTCTAAATACTATTAAAAAAATTAATAAAATCGTAATAATTAATTAATAAATAATTCTGATGAAAAAAAGTTTTTTACACGATATTGAAATAAATTATAAAAATCTCGAAATGTAAAGGAGTATTTGATTTCAAGATATTGGGAAATTTAAATTCTTGATATTATGAGATGCAGTTTTATTGTAGGTAGATTAAAACCAATTTAACTGCAATAAGGTAAAGCTTTATAACTTTTTAATATTTTGTTTTAATTTCTTGAAATACCAATGTGTCTTTTTTTATTGATTTTTTGCAAAAAATAATTTGCTTTGTATAACTTGAATAATTTCACAAATTCTACTTAAACTAATATAAAGATATTCAGAAAATTGCAAAATAAATCTGCAGTTATCATTTACCTACAGACGTAAGCTCAGCTTACGCATCTAAATATCAAATCATTAAATTGCAGAATCCTAAGTTATCATTGGAGGTTGGATGTAGGACGGCGGATTTTCAACGAAGTTTCAGGTTTCTCCGCAGAGACGCCGCTTCTGACGGGAAACGGTCGATTACTGGCCTTGTCGTTCTCAACTTTACCGACCTTAATCGGAAATTGTGGAATTGTGGAAGGCATTGCAGTTTCCGGGTAATTCTATTGTTTCTATTGCAAGAGTGTTGCGTCCCATTGGTATTGAACGCGTTACTAAGTAGATTGCTTTTATATTCTAATTATTTAACCTGATTTTCCAATAAATAGTGGCACAAGATGAGTGATAATACATTATTTTTATGAGATTTTTTATTGAACGAAACCACTGAAAAAAGCACGAAGTCTGCTTGCAAAGTGTATTTAACATTTCAATTTTTGATGCAAATTCAAGAAATTAGTAGCATAGCTATGACATAATGAAAGATAATAAAAATTACTGTTGTAATAAAACTTTGCACTTTTGTACGTAAAATTACGAGATGATTATAAATCATTGATTTTTATTGCGTAATGAATAAACTAATGATAAATTCCGAGGCATAAAACGTAATTTATCGAAGTAGTATAAATACTCATGCACGAATGTACAGTACTAAAAGAAGTTCTAAAGAGAAAAAACTTTATCATAGAAAATGCTTTATAAAAATTTATTGCCGATAGTTTTTGATAGTTAAATTTATGGCGATTTCAATCTTGTGTTCAAGTTCAGAAGCTTTGAACGACAAAAAATCGCAATTATATTTTCTTATATTTAAAACTATATGTACGTCTTTCTATTTTTACGCTTTTTGAAAATTTATAGCCGATATAGTTTTTGATAGTTAAATTTATGGCGATTTCAATCTTGCGTTCAAGTTCAGAAGTTTTGTACGACAAAAAATCGCAATTACATTTTCTTATATTTAAAACTACGTCTTTCAATGTTCAAAGTTCTTTTCTCAAACTTATCACTCACGGATGCATCGGTAACAATTTCAAAAGTTCAACTAAACATCTCTCCAACCAGCCATGAAATTCGATCAAACTGCAAGCCGTCAAAGCTTCACCTCCCTTAACTATTAATAACATGCCCAGTACCTCCTGGACTACGTCTTTGCGAAAACTTAATTAACCCATCGTCCCATTAAACTATAACGCGATTACGCTGCCTTGTAGCATCCTCTTGTTATATAAAAATCTGCCGTCTTACGACGTGATCTACGTAGTTTCATTTATTCTCCCGTACACTGAGATAAATAAGCTATAAAAAAAAACATCGTTAAACTTGCGGTACACTTTCGTGTTGAGGTATTTCTTACGGAACGTCTTTTCCCAATGTTACAAGCTTTTTTAGTCTGTTGACAATTTTATTTAACAAGATTCAAAATCAAATCAATTAGATTCACTGTATTACATATTAAAAATGAATAAAAATTATTATGCTGTATGTTTTAAAAATGAACACGTTGTATTTTTTATTTAACGGCTTAAATTTCGACTCTTACCACCGCTTCACGGTAAGCAGAGGGTAACGCAAGTCTTTACTTACTCCAAAACGTTGTATCGTTTGTTGCCGTTACGCAGGACGTAACGCTGCACATTAAATACGCAAATAAGTTGTGTATCACGCAGCGTAAGACGTCGAGGCCAACGGTGACCGTCCTATAAATTCCCTAGGCAACGAGGCCCTCGTCGTTTATGAGCGCGCTTTCATGAGCAACTAGTTTGGCTAATCCAAAGCCAGTGGCAGTGCATCAGCAGCGGCGGAAGCAGCAGCGCGTCAAGACGTTGCGCGCACGTCGAACGAACTTCAAACTTCGTCGGCAGAGTTTCTGAGTAATTGATAAATTATTTACGATCCAGGATTTGACTTAGTTTTCGGTGGTGGTCCGACCGCTTTAACGAATTTTAAGTTTAGTTTGCGCAAGCGCTGTTTGAGCGGTGCTTTGGGAGAAGAAACTTTTTTACACGTGTCGGAGAGGATTTATTCGATTGATTGATCTCTGGATTTTTTAAATTTATCAATATTCGGCGTATCTTGTAGTTTGTATTGATCGTTTGATATACTAGAAGGAACTAAGGAGTTAACATTTATTTAGGCAAGTAGTTTAAAATTATAATAAAATATGAACAAGTTATCATGTTATTTCGTAAGTATTTTTTCTGTAAAGTTGCAAATAAATAAACAAAATTCAAAGTACTCTACTTAAGGCAAAGCTCAAGGTATAAGAAGGAATTAGACTATTACCAAGACATATAAACTGCGTTGCCCGAGCCAGAGTTCAAATTGCGTAAAATCACGCTCGAGAAGAGAGTGTAATTTATAATTCCCTCAATTAATGTAAAATCTGAGTTTGAGCGTAGAAATTATAATTATCAATCAAAATTAAAAGTAAAAAAGCATTCTCTTTGCAGCATCAACAGTATTATTAAATAATTTTTTTTAGAAAAGCCAACGTCACGCAGAATATTTTAATCGGAAATATAATCCTCAACACTAAAAAAAGACCCGAACTCGATAAAAGTCTTATTTCACGATCGAGCCGAACACCGTCGCGAAGAATCAAACACTCATTTAATTAAAAGTTCCTCATTCGTTTCAGAAATCTCTCGCGGCACTTGGCGACAAACGATCAATTACCAGTCAGGAGAGGACACACACGAGCCTCGCGAGCCCGAAGCAACTTCCCAGTTTAACAAAGTTCCCCTCTGCCTCGGTATCATCGGCGACTATCCCCGATACGCTCTCGGCAAAGGCAGCCCCGATGCAACTCCGCGTCGCGGCTCTCCTCCGGCCGACGAAATTCACCGTTCGGAAATGGGCGCGACTCGCGATCTTCATTTACTGGCCGCGGCGCGTTATTGAAATTAATTCGCGGCCGCAATCACCGAGCATTGATCATTTTCCGCATTGTCGCCGAGCGGCCCGATTTTCGCGCTCGGCCTGCCGCAATTTTGCGCGCGCCGGATATTAATGATGGATCCGGTGAATGCGGATTCGCCGAGGCCAAAAAAGCGCGCGGAAGGTAATTCGACGATGAATTTTCGAATATCTCCCCCAGCGGGGGAGAATTTTATTCATGGAAGTTACGGATTTTGATATGTTGAATATATATCTATAGATGAGGGGTAGTTTCGGATGTGGAATTTAAGAAAATTCTTCGTTTATGGAATTTTAATTTTGAGTACGAGGGATGTAAATTATGAATTATGAATTATGAACTGTAATAGAAAATATTTCGATTAAAAATTCCGATGGAAGAAAATGTAATATAAAAACTTTATTCGAGGAGTCGTGCTAAATATTACAAGCTACTTTTCTGTCTACGTTAATTAATTATTACATGACCGTTACACTTCAAAGTCTAGAATCGCAATTAAAAGCGTAATCATGGAAGAAAGTAAGTTTTAATAATTTATTCGAACGGACAATTTAAGTTTTATAATTGCAGTCAAAGAAAATTTTCATAAGCAGTTTAAATGAGAATTACAAGACTAAAAATAAGTTCTCAGGAGGAATTTTATTTTCTTTTTTTATACTCTCCGCTACTCGAGTCGAAAACCCCTCATGCGTATAATCTCATAATCTAAAGTACCTTGCGATTTCATTCACTCCAAGATATAGCAGTTTTATTACGGACATAATTTTGTTACTGAATCTCAATCAGCAGAATTTAATGTAGATCGCAAGGTTTCAAACTTCCAGACTATTAACTTGATTGACTGCAATTATTGTTTACGCTTACAGGTTTTATTTTGACATAGTTGTACCAAAATATGAATACACTTTATAGTTAATAGATATTTTAGTTTACAGAAAAAAGCATTTTTAAGTAGAAAAAACCCGATACCGACAGACTTGAGAAGCCCAAATTTTAGCTTCGCGAAATTCAAAAGAACGAGACGAAACGAATATGCCAGATAAAAACTCTGGTAATCCAAAAATTGCTTACAACCTATAAAGAATAATAATAGAAAGCGCGGAAGAAGCGGAGCCGCTTTTAAAGCGCGAGCACCGCGGAAGAGGTACTCGACTTATCGAAGTGTGCGTGCCATGAAATCGTGCCGATGCATTCGCGTGCAGAGCGCTGTACGCTCTGTTTATTCGACCCGAGACCGTCTTGAAAGCTTCGGTTATGCCGGCGTCTAGTGCCTCGTATATTTTATATCCTCAGTGGAGCTTTCGACAGCCGAAGAAGCTTCTCCATTTATCGAGGCCCGCGCGCCCTTAGATTCCACTCCTCTCGCGTTAACGCACGCTGCACTTAACGCAAGCGCAAATAGATTCTTCCCCGATCTCGTGTAAGCCGCGAACAAGCGCTTGTTACTCTCTCTCTCTCTCCTCCGTAAACAATATTCTCCGGACCCGAGAGAGCCCGGCGATTTTTATATCATTTGCGGACGAAGAAATTCGAAACTCCGAAGCGGCCCGTAATTTCCCAAGTGGATCTCGCGAAAATTGCATTATTCAACGTTAAATTTATATCCTTACTCAATCCCCCGGCTGCAAAAAATCATCGCTCTCCAGCTTCTTAAGCAAATAACTCAAGAGTCCACCGCGGGCGAATCCCCGGCGCGCGGCCCGAAATTGAAAAGTTCGGTCGAAGAGAGGCAGCTTTAATCCGCGACGATTGCATTACTTATGCGGCCGCGGTATATAAGAAGAAAGCGAAATATTGCGGATCCGTTGCCGCTCGAGTCACTCACGTGAGACGGCTATACGTATATATGCAGAGGCGCCCCGGTAGCAGCTAATGCATCAAGCGCAGGGGGATAATAAACTACGGGCTCGGAAGGCGAGCGATAAAATCACGCCTAGCCGGCAGCCCCCTTTATATCGTCGAGGGTGCAAATACACTTCGCGCTCCTCGGCCGTTAAAGCGTTTCGCGTTTCGAGCGTAACGGTTCGATGACTTACGAATGTAAGCTCACGCCTGCGATATCCGCCCGATTCGCTTTTCGCTCGCCGCCGGGGTTTCTTCTGGGGGAGAGAGAAAGTGAAAGAGCGATTGCTGGAGTGGCTCGGCAACTGAGCTCTGAATCTGATTGGATTTTATTGTGTAAAATATTAAAAGGAGAATGCAATTAGTTGTAAATTAAATTTTAGTTAATATTGAAAGAGCTGTTTCAGCAAATAATTATAGGACTTTAATAATCTCTGAGGTGCTGTTCGAAATTTGGATCAAATTTGAAAGGCCGAAATTATGTCAGATAGTTAAGTCACTCAACGCGTCACTCAAGTTGGAATTATCTTCATTTTACACTGTTACATGCGTCAATGGCTTGGTAAATTATGTAGGTTTAATTTATAACGATAAAATAGCAAATGTGCTTTTGAGAAAATATTCGTCTCCTTGCATTCGATATTCGTAAATGACGAGGCATATTGATCAGAATTAAATCACCATAAAAACTTTAATAAACCGAACTAATACTTTTCTCGTTTTCGACTTTGAAACCGTATAAACAACTTCATAGCCATAAGTTTATATGAAGACCCAAGTTTTATTAGGCACTGAAAAGGCAATAGAAAAGAGGAAGATCATATTGAAGGACAATAAAGCACGTGATCTAATACAGACAAATTTCAGGAGCATAGTAGAGCCTTCCCTTTAACTGCTTGTCAGTTTCAGGATATCTCCATGATGATTTATTGCTCCCCGCTGTCAGGTAAAAAATGTAACGTTAATTGTAAAATCGATATTTTGAAATACCTATTGGTATATCCCTGACTTCCGCTTCCGAATCAACATGACATTCTATAATTAATTTTAACGGTGAATGTTTTCATAAAAGAACATTATGTTGTAGGAAGAGTCCGTGTCGTAAATCATTTTTAAAAGGAAATTAAAATTTTTTGAAGCATAATTATTCTTTGTTAAAGATTAAATTTAGTGCAGCACAGCGGAAAAGTATCCTACATTAATGAAAAGTGTGTATATATTTATTGAATGAAATATGGTACGAAATAATTACAATGATTCGTAAAATTAAAATTTCAGTTGAATCAAACAATGAATAATTAATTTAAAAATCCTAATTACAATTTTCAGAAGCATTATCATAAAATTATCGTAAAATAAACTTTCAAATATAAAGATAACGTTCCAATATCCGACGAAACCTTTCAGTAATATACGTATTATATATCTCATTTAATGAGAAATTTAATTAATACTAAACCTGCATAAAGACCTTATAAGATTAAACGGTCTCATAACTATATGCAATGTGAAACTTCAAACTATACGCACAGTCGATCCTATCACCATTGACTTATTCACCTCTACACCGATCAGTCTATAAACACGCAACAAATAATAAAACATTAAACATCAACAATAAGCTAAAATTACTTTAATAGGCTCATAAACTCTACTAAAATTCACTAATTAATCTCCAGTTTTTGTACTCGCTCGACGATAATGTCTTTAATCAAGAGCCTACAATGGAGATTGCCATTACCGTCAAAATTTAGTCGCCGAAGCAAAATTTCACATCCAATAATCGTACAATCCCGAAAAGCTCCGACGATACCTCGCTAAGCACTCCTTCGCAAAACTAATCGAGGCAATCAGACCCAGTTACCCCGAAATTTACATGCCGCGCCCCGGCACAATATAACCCGCGCATACAAATGCTCGCGAGCTTGCCGCAAACTAGGATCCAAGCTCGAAACAATCAAGCCCCCGGGTATATTATTACATCGGCTGGTAAGTACGGAGTAACGCGATACCGATATATACGCACTTCACGCGCAGCCCCCCCAATTATACGCGCGGAATTGGCGAATCGCTGAGCTTGCGGCGAATATAGATTTCGGCTGTGGGGAGAGAAGCGTATTGTGCGCGCGGACGTGTATCGCAATTGCGCGCGGGTACGAAGCTTGCATGCGCGGGCTGATAAATGGCGGCGTTGAGATCGACGTGCGCCGCGCGGCGCGCATTCTAATTCGGCCGGCTAGTTTGGAGATTTGGCGGTGGAAATTTTGTAAGTGCGTAATTGAAACGGGCCCTCGAGCCGCGATGTACGATACGCGATGCGATTCCCCTCGTCAAAGTTACCGTCGCTGGCAATTACAATTCGAATTGTTCGTGTAACCGGCATATGAATTTCTGGCTGCATTCAATCTTGCATTAATCGGGGAGAGTAATTGCTTTTGATCTATTCGTGTCACTTTATAGAGGTGTATTTATAGAAGTGAATCTCACCTTTTTTATTAATTGAAATTAATTTTAAACAATCTTAATAAAAATGTTAAGAAAACTGAATTCGCCTTAATTTGCGGTAAATGATATCAAGTGCTTAAAGACCCCGGCTTAGAATTAAGCTGCCTACAGGATACGGAAATTCGATTTTGATGCATAGAGGGACCATTTAGCTTTCACCGCAGCCAAAATAAATTACGAGACGGCAGTCTACGTGTGCGAGTAACATGCATATAAATTACGTGGTGCGCAAGACACGTTTTATGACAAAGACCGAACGATTCTTTGATTAGTCTAATACATTTATAGCAGTAAAAGAGACGCTACTAAAATACATCACTGAAATTTACAAGAAAGTTGAAAAATTCAGCAAAGAGTAAAGCTCGCAAGACAGCTATATTGGAAGCAAACAAATTAATATCAAGAAGAAGATTACCCGCGTCAGGAAGGAGTAATCAACATTTTTACTATCGGAAATTGATGGAAGACAGAAGAATTAAGAAGTTTCCCCGGCCAAAGGTACAAGAAAAAGATGAAACGTTGCCGTTCGACTTGACGGGGGCTTGGCTTAATCCAAAGTTTCATAACCGACTTGACTATTGATCTAAAGTTTTCGGAATGGCAAGCGTAATAATCAGACTTTTCGAGTGCTCGGCATTTACGCCGGTCGACGGGGCGCGTTAATTTGGGTTAGCCGTCGCTCCGAGCGAGCTTTGAGCCATCTTTCACAATTTCTTTCCTCGGATGCTTTTCTCTCCCATTTCCGCTTTTTCGTCTTGTCAACGTCCTCGAGGAGACGGCTCGGGTATTAATCTTTTAATACCGCAATTCGCGGAAAATCCCGGGAAACAAATAAAAACTTACGATGCGGGTAAAGATCAATTTAAAGCGTGGGTATCGTATTTCTTTTAATTAACGCTACAATTCCGAGCTTAAAAGCGTTTCAATTGGGGAAATAATTGTGTTCGATAAATTTGTAAAAGTAGATTACAAATAAAACACTAGTAAATTGTAAATAAAACACAAAACTCTTTAAACACTTCAATAAATTATCATAATGCTCGACTTTTGTAAGTGCACTAAACGATTTCCAAAATATTCGCAGATTTCATTCAGCAGAAAGTATATTTTATATATGTTTTAATACGATCAATAAGATAATATTAGACCCTTTCAGAAAGGGTTCATTATTTCTGATAAAATATTAGCTATTCATTAACAATATTATAAATAAAATAATTCAGCAACTTTTATAATTTAAAATACAGCAGGCATCGCTGGCAGTCGAATTACTCTCCCCAACTCCGCATTAATAATCAATCGAACGCCCGTCAATTAAATAACTCCCGAAATTAGAAATGATAAAGAAGAGGAGACGAAAAATGTTCGTCGGCCTTCGACATTTCCATTAACCGCCGCGCGGTTCGATAGTCGCGGCAAGTGCCTGTCAAAGTCACATGTGAAGTACTCCGGCGGTCCTACTCAAGCCTCGCAAGTGCCTACCGGCGGGGATGCCGAAGTTATACTGCCGGCGCTCGAAATTTTGCCGAGGCGTCGTTTCGACGCTTTAAACATTTTCCAGAACCCCCAGACACCCCTTGTGACACCAGACTCGCACTTTGACGCTGCAGCTTCTTATAACTTTTTTTTCTTTTTTCAAAAAATAATCGATTATCTTGGTTCCTTTTTTAGTGCCCGATACGTATAGCTGCGTTTTTTATTGTCTCGTTTATTCGCAGGGCATTGGAAGGATTTAAAGCGTTTTAAAATGTGGCTCTCTTTATATTTTAGATTAAAGGGAAATATAAAACAAAAAGGAATAAAATAAAATTATTGTCTGATTAAACTGAGACCTTATCTACTGTCACGGATGATGACGTCATCCGCAGACGAGGCGCGAAAGATGACCACGATGCAAGGAGATACGAGGACTGCTCGTATGCACCGAAGCTGCATCGTGGACGTTAGCTCGGTGTTAGAGCACGAGCCTCGCAATCGTGTGGTCCCCGGTTCGAGTCCCGTCGTCCACTTTTTTCCTTCCTTGCTTGG